>JAIUZE010011913.1:0-38102 GCA_022085475.1 Heliosperma pusillum | reverse complement strand
ATAGTATTGTACAACCAATGTGTAAATAATCGAGCTTATGTATATTTTTTCTTATCTTCTTTAAAGGTTAATTTTTTTTAATGTGCTTATAAATTTTACCGAAAACTCATAATCTTTACAATAAAGATCAAAAACTTTATTATACTGCTCATAAACTACAACACCAGCTGTAATAGAACTGGCCTGGGTCTATAGCCTATTACTGAAACACTCGAACACCTGGGTAAAAGATTATTAGCTCTATTCACTAGCAAACATAAAAGTAAACTAAGCATGCCCTAAACAAGGATAAAAGAAAACTTGTTATCTTAAGATGATCATCGTTTAAAGCCAAGAGTCTTTTAAGTTATCTCTTTGTTCCATTTATGTTGTGTTCATTTAATTTCTTGGTAAAATCATGTCAATTTTGTCATATTAGTAATTTTAGTAAAACCATACTATGAGCATTTCATAATTGTTTTCATATATAAATCAAAATTACCAATTTTACATTATATGTTTGGAGAAATTAATTGTTAAGTCAAACCTCAAAATCAAATAAGGACATAAATTTAGGACAAAGGTATTTGAAAGTAACTTCTATAGGAACACTTCGGTTCAATAAAATGTCATCTAGCTCAACACTTTTTTTTTTTTTCAATACTCTTTCCTTCTATGGCAATGCGGTTTGATAAAATAGATTCACACATTCTAAAATAAGACAGTCTCTCACCTTTTTTTGAGAATTCAACTAATTTAGGTTATTTTTCAATGTTTGTAACTAATGGTGTTATAACTTATAAGTAATGTTTTTATAATGCGAGTATATTGTAAAAAAAAAAGTTTCAAGACATAAGTTAAAAATAAGATGATTGTATGAATAAATGGTACCTCCATTAAGCCAAAGGAGAAGAGGTTTGTTGGCTGGTTTATCAGCAGCTTCAAAAAACCAATAAAAGAGTGCTTTGCCATGGCTTTCATTCACAGTTACATACCCTGCATACTGTTTAAAGTTCACCTTTGGTTGCCCTGGAAGCCTTTCTACATGGTCTGCCCTCTGTTCTGCCTTTATTTTCGGACTTAACACCCCGTCCCAAGATCGAGTATTGTTGCCTGCTGAAGAAACCATGCTGCATGATGCTCCAAGAACTAACAAACTATACCAAATGCTTATCACATAATTCATCTCTAGTTTATGGCTGCGATAATTTGATTATATTTGGTAGATGTACCTGTCACGTCACCTGTGGACACTGTTGATATATATATAATGATGATATTAAGTAAAAAGGGTGTTACTATTATATATAACACCAAACACCAGGAAGAATGTTGCTGTTATAAGCTACTATTACCTAACCTTATATTTGAAATTAATTTTATTTCTTAGTCTGGAGTCTTGGACACGGTTTCGCTAACATTAACTTTTATTATGCGGACATTTTTGTTTATTTTCAAAATGAGCATTTTAATTTCAACTTCACGAAAAAAAAAAAACACTTTTCTAAAAACTAACCTATTATATCCGCATTCAATTATTATAATATATATCCGGATTCTAATCTAATACGGGTATGCTGGTACTAAAATTCGGTACTATCAAACGATGGTAACGTAATGTAGAACTGTAATGTAGCTAGTAAGGTGAGCTATAAGTCCTATAATATTCTTTATACACTATCTTAAACCTTATAAACTTAATTGTATGAGTTTGGTCAGATGAAGTTAGTTAGTTGCTTCAACAGTCAGTAATAGAAGGTACAAGTTTGGACATCTAAAAGTCCACTACTGGTTACTCATATTTTCCTTAAAAAGAGATGACTCTAACTTCAATGTGGGCTCCCACTGTTTGGTAGTCTTATATGTACTTCGCTTAAGACGGGTCAATTACTACTACATGGTGGTTGGGTAATTTGATATGTATTTGCACCGTCTTAAATGATAATTTGTGTACGGGCTTTCGCATTTCACAACTCATGAAGCTCACTTTCTTTGCAGATCAACCATTTTGCCAACTTCTTATCCCTTTTTTATTACATTATCTCTTCATTCTGACACTTATTTTCAGGACCCAACTAACTTCAGTATAGCAACAGAGGAAGTCATGTCCTTTTAAAACAACAATCATATTTTTTGTTTTGATAAAAGATAAATAAGAATGTTCAATTTTTTGATCGGAGCGATTTCAAGCGGGATCTTGCATGCTGTAATTCACAGTGCAAGCAGAGATTAATTTACATCAGAATATCAGAATATATGACCAATATTGTTATTCAATTGCTGACAATCTTTTTATTATTTCATTGTTTTTCTGTGTAAAAAGAATGTGCTTTACAATTAGCAGTGAGACAATAACAATATGAGCTAGCTAGCTAGCTTAAATTAATTATACTAGGAATATTCTTTCACCTAAATAAATACTATAGGAGTTATTTAGCCCCAACTATTCTTAAGGAGATTGTATCAATGTGATGAATGACGATGTTCAGAAGGCCTTAGGAGGCATTGTTTTGTTGGCTAAGAAGTGCTTGAGCATTAGAAGAGCTTCCTTAGGTTTAAATGTCGGAACTTGGTGACCCGCCCCTCGTATGGTCACAAACATCACCCCTTCGTAAGTAATTGTCCATCCTCCCACCTACACACAAATACGCAAAATGATCAAAAAGAAGGAAAATACAATTACTCTCGTAGGATAAGGTCATATGGTTTGAGAGGCTAACCCAAATACTCCTACATTATTCCTGGCTTAGTTATATGGGAAATGGGTTGGCGTCATATGTAAGATCGTCTCAAGCAAGTAGCTAGTTTCAAACATAACAAGTTATATTGTGTAGATGGGTAGTTGCTGTTACTAGAATGTCTAACAAGAGACTAGCTAACCGTAGATTGCTACATCGTCATAGTTGTACCATACCTGATTGTGGCTGTACCAAGGTGTCCAATCTTTAAGAATCTTCAGACCTAGTTTTTTGAGAGTCATTCTTGTTGCTGTCACTGGGATTCTCCCATCAGTGTCACCACTGCCCATTTATTTCATCACAATACATTATTACACGTGTGACGTGTGATTAAAGTTATGATAAAAAAATTACGAGACTATAAAGAAATGATTATGTATTGTATAACTTACCTATAAACCCATATGCGGAGGCCTCCCTTTACAAGCTTTCTGATAACAGGAAGGATCGAAGCTGGTGCATCGCCCCAAAATGTGATGTTATTGCTGTTAATACCCATAAATCAAACAAATTCATTTCATTGTCCGAGCCCGACTAATTAATCACATTGGTCAAGATTATAATTTAAAGAATATGATACCTGCAATGAGTCCAATTATAGGCAATTTTTGTGACATTGGCATGAAGGGCTGCTTGAACATCTGGTCTATTTAGATAAGCTTCTGTGTAATAGTCTGCACAAGGATCGTATCCAGCAGGTCTTCTATGCCAATTTTCCTGTCATCCCAAAAAAACAAACTTATCAACTAGAAACTTTACAAAGAAAAAGCATTTCATGAAGCTAATCTAACATCATCGGTGAGTTATTTGGTCGGGATACTCAGACTTTCATATATGAGAGGATCGGCCAGACCGGTCTTACTTTATTTCAGCTTTTTGTGGGTTAGACGGTAGATGGGGTGGGCTTTTATTTTAATGGATTGGCCTGACACTAAAATAACATGAGGCGGTGTCTCGAGAGACATAATGGGACTAATTGCATTCTAATTCTAATGATTTAATAATTGAGGTGGACTTACAAATTTGGAGAACAAGTAAGGTGCAATGCCATTGACAGCAGGAAGATGCCTCCTAGTCTGGGTGCCATCAGTAGTGGAATTCTGAACACAGGATGGAGTGTACAAGCTGTACATGTCGATGAGATCATAGACAGCAAAATACTCATTTAAAGCATTCTTGCACGCTTCAGTTTGATTGGTACTACTGAAGTTGCATTTTGATTTGACATCATTGTAGACTTTGTCCGATATAACAGCATGGTCCCAAGCATAGTCTATCATTCCTGTTTGATCTGTGTCATCGTCCAACAATGCATTTCCAATCTGCAAGCGTGATGACTTAGTTCAGTCTTAGAAAACCTTACTCCTCACCTCTTAATTTCATCTTTTGCGCATTAAAATTCCGGAGTCAAAACTTAACTATTCTCTGGCTTTGCAGCACGATGAAATAAATCAAATTAATAGAGTGTGAGATGAACCCAATTCAACCAATATCACTACCCATATAGCCAAAAATCTGATAATCTTATAATCAGAACATCTCATTTGATAATTTGCATGCTTAAAATCTCAACTCAATTTTCATTAATAGTCAACCAGATACAGCTACTAATTAATATTTATGCGATTTAGCTCGTGCATTAGCAGGTGAAGAATGTAGTCCTAACATTGATTTAAAATGCTGTTACTGCAGTCAGACGGCTAGCTACTACGAGGATTAGAAACTTACCATAAACCCTTTAAGATTAATAAATTTTGACTTGGAAACCTTTTTGTTGCTGTCAAAAATGACCTCTGACAGCTGTGGAACATAATGTCCTGACATACAACATACAAAACAATCAATGACTCGGTATCATAATAGCCACATTGAGAACAATTGCGATTCATATTTATGTATTGGAAGGTATAATTGATTAGATGAATGTGTTTACCTGCATAGCTTTCGCCAGAGATGTAGAACTCATGGGACTTAAACTGCGGAAATCTCTTGAACCAGTTCACAAGGAATGCATATGAATCCTTTGCTGTTTAACAAGGACCAAATAATTACTCCTACTTCATAATAACATATACAGTACTTAATCTCTGCTCTTGGAATGACATTTTCAGAATGTCCGAAGAATGCATTTAGTATGTACAATATGCATAACATAAAATTCGCGCACTCTATGACTCTTGTATGTGGACCATTGAGTTGGTGTCACGTGTCAGACCAGCCCGAATACATATTCCGTATTAAGTTACTCCGTACATGGCTAGCTGATTCGTCTCACAAGTAAGAGTTGTGTTGTATTGGTGCAATTTAGTGTAATATTATGTTCTGTATAGGCTATATATGTCCGTTAAAGAAGGTAAAGTTTGGGAAAGATGGTCTTACCGTAGGACAGAGAATTGTAAGGTTTCCGGGTGAGAATTAAAAGTTCAGTATCGATGTCTTACCGTTACCTAAAGCTAATCTCTATGAAATTAACATAATGAGTATCAAGAAATTACCAGTAATGGAGTCACCAAGTTGGTTGATGTCCGAGGAAGTATTGGTGTAAGAAAATCCAACCCCAACAGGGGACTCTACAAACAGTAGATTAGCAGCTGGAAACAACAGTAATAATGTTACATCAGACTGACTATAACCCAATATTTCAACAACAATATTACCAAGTGTCTTAACGGTTCTCGCAAATTGCAACGTAAATGGGCCACCTCCCTTCAAATCCCAAATACTCCATATTTACAAAATTCATTTAAAAAAAGAAGCGCAATTCATAACTCAAGAGCGAAAGATGAATGAGTTGCACTCTACTGAAAATGAAAATAGTATCAGCTTTAACTATTATTTAATTTAATTTATTGTAAAATCCTTTGATATACCTTTGTTCCATGAATTTTTATTGAATTTCAAAAGAGGTTGGCTTCCTTTCTGTGGGAAGAAGGGGCCTAATTCTTCTGCTTCGCCATATCCAACGGAGGAGCATCCGGGACCTGTGTCAAGAGAACGAGTAAGGATACTCTCTATTTCGGAGATAATTCAAGTGATACAAATTGCAAGTGATTACCCTAAACGGGACACAAGTTTGATTATGTTTTACACGTTCATTAAGCTGAGTAGGTCACATAAGAAAACACTCGTAATTATAATTAATTGAGGTAATATATATAGTAACCACCAAATTAAAGTAAGAGTTAATAAACAAACAAATACACTATTTATCATGTTATCTGTTATTACTGCAAGTGTGATTCTGTTGTTGATAATTTTAGTTATTGTCATCAATTTGTCGCAAACAATTCAACAAAATTGGCCGACTTGTTGTTGTTAGCCATCAAAAACACTATCTCAAACCTGCATTTATATCTATATAAACAGTATATCTGTTCTACCTGTTGCTCTAGTATGGGCATTGGTGTACTAATTTGTTTTCATGTGAAATGGTTATGCTATCACCAATCAAATTTTATTAGTTACGGAGTATATATGACTAGACGTATTTTAGACAAAATAACAAATATTATTATGGGCAAACCTTAGGTCCTTAACGGCAAATTTCAATTATGGCCAGTGTTGTACTAATTTGTTCTTTTGTCTAAAATACGTCTAGTCATATACTAACATAATTATGTCTACATATGGCGCTACAATTGACTCAATAATATGGATGGTGAGTAGATATGACATAGCTGACCCAACATTGACCCGCGACCCAAAAAAGCGTGACCCAAATCTGACCTGAATGACAAGTGACTTAGCCACATGTAGCACGGTGGGGCCTTGAGACACCACAACTTTGCGGACGATACGCGTATTCTTAGTTTTAATTTGTTCGATTTGAAAATTTTACCTCTTTTAGACCTGATCATATTTAAAAGAAACATAACAATTATAGTAAAGTTGACCCCATAGTCTATCGGTTATGGGTACGTCATTGTGAATGACCCATAGTCTATCGGTCTCAAAATATTTACCCTGGCACTTTAGTTTTGGTATAATACTTGTGTATGACATAAGTCACTTAAGACTTGTTTGTTATTTATTATTTATTACGGAGTAGCTTTAATTTTAGTATTATAAAAGCGATTATAGTATTTAGTTGTTTGTTATTTTAGGAAAGGGTTTTGGTGTCTAAACATTTGATAATGTAGGGTTGGATGCCCATAAATATGTAAGTGAAAAAAGAGATTGGAGGGAAATGAGAAGTGATGTTGATATTAAGTTATAAGGAGGTAGACGGGGAAAAAGGAAAGATATGAAGAGCAGTGACAAAAAAAGGGGGTACATACTATTACTACGTACGTACGCAGAAGAAATAAATGAGGAGACATAGTAGTAGCTGGAAACTTTGGATGGAAAATAACGTAACGAGAATTGGGTAACAAGTTGGTCAAGTGGTTGCTCGCGGTAAGACCAGACACTCAACATTTTTAGCAACTTGACTTGATCGATCTCGGCTTTCAGTTTCAGGTCCATGCTAATTGCTAATCATCTATTGCAACTACGCAACCTGGCCCCCCATATTTCATTATTTCTTCTCCATGTCACGTACTCACTCTCCTTTATTTTATTTTTTTCAATAAGGCTTGCTTGCGACGGGATTTGCACCTCATTTGCTCTTTGTGAGGGGAATGACCCGTCGCAAACTTGCGAGGGGTCGGTCCGTCACAAATTAAAGGTTTGTATTATGGAAAGAGTAAATTAATTATAACTTCCTTTTTAAGATCACTTTTTAAAAATTATTCCCTTATAAGTTTTTTTATTTTTTTTTAAATTACTCCCATAAATTTATCTCAGGTCAAAAATTGCCTACTATTTCTCAATTTTGGAGAGCATTTCCGTAAATTTTTGAATTTGCCCTCAATTTATCTAATTTTATGACGGAAATGGGGAAAAAGGATTATACATCTGAGGTACTACCTCAGAGTAGTTTGATTTTGAGTTTTTGTGCATTTTTTTCGAGTTTTTTAAAGTTTATAAATTATATTTTACATCTTATATATGATGTTTTTTGAGTTTTATTGTAATTTTTTTGAGCTTAATGTTCAAATTAATAAACGCAAAAACTTTACAGTAAAATTATACTATACTCAAAATTTTTATTGTAAAGCTCAAAAACTAAATTCTATGTGGTAGTACATCAGATGTACAGTCCACTTACTGACGGAAATGTCTCTTAGAATCTTTCACCTAATGCATTTGCTCTTCTTATTTTTTCACTCAATCTTCATTTCATCAATATTAGTACACTCTACCTAAATTAAGTAAACAAATCTTGAATGTCTAATTCAAGGTTTCGTTCTTTTATTATGTTATCATATTTAATCCATGTTCATTTATTCTTATTAAAAATTAAAATTGAAATTATGGTTCTTAATTATTTGGGTATTTCCAGATTTTAATTATTGTTGACATGCTATAGAAAGTATAATCATTCCAAAGAAAGTAGCTACCATAACACAAAGACAATACCCCAAAAAATGCTTATGTTTTTGTAGCTGTGTTAACAAACTCTTGCTAGAGATAGAAGAGATTGTTGAAATGTGAAATTGATACTTTAGATATAGGGATCTACAATCCCTTAAAGAATGCAGGAATTGAAGAAGGTTGAAATGGAGATTGAGAAGATGAAGGTAGAATGTAACACTAACGAATCCTTATTCAAAGGATCAAAACTGGCAATTTTTGCCATTATGGTTGTAATTGTAATGTTGTTATGTAGTACTCCCTCTCATCCAAACCAAAGGTTACACTTAACTTATTTGGACCATCCAAACCAAACTACCCATCCCTTTTTGGGTAACAAATAAGACCAACTACTCCTCATTTACCCTATATATTTACACAATATGCCATTACCCCACTCACAAAACTAATATTAAATATTCAAGTGGTTCTACTTTCATTCCAATACTACCCTTCCTTTTTCAATATTTTCTTAAAACTTGTACTCCCTCCCATGTAACCTTTGGTTTGGATGGGAGGGAGTATATCTTAGTTGGAATCGTCATTAAATCTTCATGTAAGTCTTGGTTCATGAATTAATTTGGGGTTTCATGGAAATGAAGATAAAGTATAGAATAAATGAAAGAATACTAATAGAGTAAGAGGTAGTAAAGAATTGGGGACAATTTAAATGAAGGACAATTTTGTTCATTAATTTCTTTTTTCACCTGAAAACTAAAATAGTAGCAATTTTTTGCCCGGGATAAAGTTACGAGAGTACTTTAAAAAAAAAAACTTATAAGCATTTTAGAAAAGTGCATCTTAAAAGGGAATTACCTAAGGCAATCAGCCAATGAAGTCAACTATAAAAAGTCTAAATTATTTTCATTGTTTAGAGATCGAGTCTACTACTAACAAATAAATGGAACGAAAAGAGTAATTTACTAAACTTTTTTATGGGTAGTCCCGTCCATTGAATCTGATGTATCTTGCCCGCTAAATAAGTGGATATGAACAATGCACTTTAAGAAATTACAAATGCCTGACCCAGTAACCCATCCCAAATCCGCTAATCCGTTTGTCCATGCACAAACACTTTAACTTGAGCATGACACATATTCAACGCAAGTCCGCATTTTATCACCTATATAATTTACTCAACCAAGGATACTCATTTGTTTTAGTACTAGTTTTAAACCCGTGCAAATTGCACGGGTATGTTGTTTCAAACTTTTGTTATTAAGTTAAAGTTGTAAAATTATGAATTTATACTTTAAATTTTAAATTTGAATTATAAATGTCAATAGTAAGTAGCATAAATGATGCCAACATAACTAATTTTTTTTTCATAATTCAAATATAAGCCGATTTGCATATAAGTACCATCTATATTTCTATCTTTCCATAAACATATCGTCGTATGTACATGATTTATAAATAGATTTATCTAATTATATCAAATACATTTTTCATGGGCTTAAATATGTTGGTAAAGTTTCTATTTGTAGCCGATTAGCAATTATTGTGTATTTTTTATTAGTCATATATGTTTTGCATGTGCCCAATATAATTGTCACGAAAAAACGTCTCAACAATTTTATTTTATTTTGCAAATTCTGTTTTTTTTTTTAATTATCAAGTTCAATATAAAGACTATAAATTATAGTAATTATTTAATCATATAACTTTTCAAAATTATAAATTCATTTAAATAGTTAGTAATTGTTTCGAAATAAAATGTAAAATTTGAATGTAATTTGCCTTTATTGAGTAATATCTAGTGCTTTTATACATGTAATGTAAGTTATTTAGTAAATAATTCCCAAAAAAATATTGACTTTTTCACTTCCTACTTTTATGGTGAGCTTGACACATAGAATTTTGGGTTGTTACTTTAATAAAATAGGATTCCCTTATATATATCCGGTTCTTTCCAAGTTACGTATTTGAAGTTTTCATAGTGCTGTTCTCAGATCACTTTCCTTGTTAGTGCTAAATTTATTGACTTTTTAACACTTTTTTCTATTTACAAGCATATTAATATTAATTGTTTAATATTAAAGTAAAATAATAATAATAATAATAATAATAATAATAATAATAAAGAATGATTTTAATCTAAATTAGTAGATAAATTAGTAGATATCATGAGAGACCGATTACAAACTGATAGGAAAATGGTACAAAAAGTAACAAAATACTCGCTCCTATTCGGGAAAAATTTCCACATTCAAGAATGGACCAAAAATTAAGGGTGTGTAATTAAATAAAGTAAAGTATTATGGTATGATGAGATGATTGGAGAGAGGGAATGTATTGTGGGGTATTATTGTGGGGTGAGGTGATTAAAATAATTATTGTTGTGAGGTAAAGTGATTAAAATAAGATAAAGTATGAGTATTGTAGGGTATTGTTGTGGGGTAATGTGATTAAAATAAGTATAAAAGTTTACAAAAAAGGATCAAGGTATTGTGAATAGATGAAAATGGAAAGGGTAATGTTATTGTGAATAAGAGGGAGTAATTATGTATACTATAAAATGAGATACTGATAATAAGAGTTACTCCACAATATAAGATAAAACATGTATGATTATTATGAAAATATGTACCAAATAAAACAGATATTTTGAGTCATAATGATAATAAAAAGTGTTCAAAACTATAAATAAAGAAATACGGTAAATGTGGTATCGCAATAACTCATTGAAAGACCGTATTTTCAAAAAAAAATCGGGTAACCTAACCAAAAAAATTGAAACATAAGGGGGTACACAAGTCACAAGTGCATGAAAATAAGATGGAGAACAGTCGGGATTTGATGGACAGCAGAATCAAGGATTGTTCAACTCCATATTACTCAAGCAATCATAACTTAAGTTTATGGTGCTCTCTACTCTTTGCCAGCTTACAACTCCCCACTTTTTAAGGCATACATTATACATACTCCTATTTATTTAAAGCCGCCCTCTCCAAGTAAGTATCTTGCGTACATAGTACAGTATGTTATAATTATTATATAAAATATACTCCGTTTTTTTAAATTATCTCAAAATAAGTATTTGTTCATTTCTCTATATATATTTTACGTGGGGTTTAGAATTCCCGAGTTCAACTCAGAAGAGTGCTCCCTAATTCATGATTATCGCTCTACTCTATATTATTAATGCTGCAAATCTGTAACGAGCTGCTAAACTTTGAAAACATAAACTTAAATATTAAAACGATTTGGTCAAGATTTATAGATTATAAACTAGAGTTAGTACATTTAATTGTATACTTTCTAAGTTTTATTAATAAACCCTTTGAGTTTTATTTTAAAGAATATATATATAAGTTTTTATTATAAAAGTTTTTTTGTTTGATTATTTAAAACTTAAGTTACAAAAATACAGCATTGCTAAAAAGTAAAAACTATACTTATAAATTCAATTAATTTTGAGTTTTTTCATTAAAAAATTATACATGGAGTGTAACTTCTAAACCTTAAATGCTCGGAAAAATATATATGTAAACTCAAACACTAAAAAAGATACGAGGTAATACATACATTGCGTAATCCTTTTTTTCCCAAAGAAACCGCATGAATAGCAAAATACAAGATTTATAACCTAGGAGCTAATTAATGTCTACTATAATTGTGATTTTAACAATAATAGGTTTTTTTTTTGGGGGTAAGAAGAACAATTTCATTAATAATAATAATAATAATAATTATAATAAATTTAGCTTTGCTCTAGATAAGGGGGTGGAGGCCCAGATTGTCTCTCGGCTCCCCACTAATTTCATGTAAACTTTTCATTTTTCTATTAATGAAAGCTGCGCGCATCTTATAAAAATAATAATAATAATAATAATAGTAATAATATTAATAATAATATTAATAATGATAATATGTCGTACAAGAATTGCAACAAAACTCCAAACAAACCGAATACAAATTTGTTAAAAACAAACAAGACAAACTCTTTCGACAACAATAGTATAGGTTAATTCATATTATGCATTTTAGGTTTTATTTAATGAATGCAAAGTAAGGACGATGATATATCTCTACGCATTACTGAAAGTTTTTTGATTTTTTATTTATTTATAGAAGACAATAAAATATACTGTATAGATTAAATAATAAACTTAAAAAGAGCTCCGGAATGTAAACCTTCTTGTAAACCTTGTTGCAAAATGCAAACTACCACCAAAAATAGTCATTTGACTTTTAGTTGTACACGCACGAAGTATCGATAAAAAAGCGTAATATAAAATACTGTTTTGCGTAATCTTTGATTCTTTGTACCAAAAACATATGACAACAACTATTAACGTGACTAATACAAAGAGAGAGTTCAATTCAAAAGTAAATTGGCTATCATATCGATAATGATATCATAGAAAGGGAATTTCAACCTAACTCATATTAATATTAATAAATAACATTTGTAATATAATTACATTAAAAGGGATAATATATATAGACAAATGACATATCATTTTTATGCATGCCAAATGTGATGCAATAATTACGAGAAGGACCACATTAACATAACCATATGTTAGACTAGCCCACACTATCATTTCTATATCAAACAAATTTCTAATGTGTGGCTAACTTTTACTATATTTTTCACTACTTACATCATTTTTTTTGGATTAATTTAAATTGGTCAACACTAATAAGTTTATTTTATCGAATTTGTCAAAATGCTTTAATACTGTCTTTGTCTCAGTCAATTAATTTACACTTACCAATTTCCCCTAACAAAATAAAGCAAGTGTAACAGAGATTATCGAGGCGTATATATTAGTAGAGTATATATTAAAATATGAGAATTATGTATATATTAAACCTAAAATAAAATTATAAGGAGTAATTATTTATACGGAGTAGATAATGATTACGTGAAAGTTACCTCCATTGAGCCAAAGAACAAGAGGCTTATTATGAGGCTCATGAACGGCTTCAAAAAACCAATAAAACAGTGCTCGACCATGGCTTTCATTAACAGTGACATAACCAGCATAATGCTTGAACTCCACTTCTGGTTGCCCCGGTAAGTCCACCACTCGGTCCGCCTCCTGCCGAGCCAACACCGTTGAACTCAGCCCATGAGCCGTTGCGACCGCTCGAAGAAGAAGAAAAACAAATAAGAGATATGATGATAATGTTGGTGCATAATTATACTTAGTAGAAAAAAGAGCCATTGATGAAACAATTATAATAAACCTATACTTCTATGTTTGTGTATATTTTTCTATGTTGAAAGTATGATAGAGGTTTGTATATATATATATATATAGTAAATATAAATATAAATAAATAAGGAGTACATGTGATTATTGTTAACAATGAAAGCAATGATGATGAAGCGAGAACAAGTTGGGATAATGAGACAGATAAGGAATAACTGATTTAAGTGTAAATATCATTGCTGTTTTGGAAGATTCAATAGAATTCAATAGTGTTAATGATTCTACTGTGACTATTTTTCCTCGCTTTTATTATCCCAACTCATTATTTTTACTCATGCTAATCATTGATTTATTTGTGTTTATTTCCTACCTTATCCATAACTAGAGCTGTCAAGTTCTGATCCGAACCGAAAATCGTATCCGTCCGACACTCCGACCTATATTAAGGGTTAAAGACTCCGAAAATATTGATCCGTCCCATTTGGCCCGTCCGAACTTTTCTTTTAATTTAGGGTAGAAATTGACAGGCTCGCGCCGACACGTTTGTTCAAAGACAATAGAAATTTTTATTAAAAGTTAATTTTATATATTATATTTGAAATAATAATTCAAGCAAAATTAGTTTTAGCACTCTAAATTTAAAAAATAAGTAATAAAAAGATTTTAAAAAACTTTTATAAATATTTAACAATAAAATAATGATTAAAATAACTTAATTTCTATAATTTAATTATTATAATTAACTAGATTTCATGCCCGTGCGATGCACGGGTCTACATCGATGTCATTTTCTTAAATTTTTTTTATAACAATTAACTTATCGAAATAAACTTTTGAAGTTTGATGTTTCAACTTATTACGGAGTAAATTTTAAGTACGTATAAAGTTTGACCATTAACTTATTAACTTTTAACAATATAATATTGACATGAATTAAATTTTCATTTGGTTAGTTATTTTATATCCTAATAAATAATCAAATTTTATCACAAACGTTAAATTCACTACAAGAATTCTGTTTTCAGGCGACTATATTAAAGCGACTGATCATAGTAGTCGCCAATTTGGCGACTGAAAATTGACTCGGGCGACCGAAAGTAGTCGCCAAATTGGCGACTGAAACAATTCCCAAATTTTTCTGAAAAAAGCACGGGCGACTGAAAGTGGTCGCCAAATTATTGGCGACTGAAAAGGCCAATTGGCGACCGATTTCAGTCGCCAATTTGGCGACTACGTACATCAGTCGCCAAAATCTTTAATACATTGTAGAATTCGCAGCATCGTTTCATTCCTTATACTTCACAAAAACAAAAAAAAATCAGACGACTAGCACGGCGACGACGATTATTCTATCCTCACCGCCGCATCTCCGACCACCAATGTGACAACCCTCGCGAATGCGGAAATAAAACGTAACAAGCATGTGATTTATATAGCGGAAAAAACGGTGTTTTTAAAACTTTTTACATGCAAATAGAAAATACGAGGAATGTCAAATAATTACAAACTAAAATAGAATATACTACAAAGAGAGGAAGTCTCTCAAAATGTTATCCAATATCAAAGTTATTAGCAAACTAGCTAAACAACGTCTAGAGGTGATTCATCCAGGCCAACGCCCGCTAGCTCACACCCGAACCCAAAATACCACAAGCAAAAAGCCATCCAATCAGGCAACCTGTTCATCCATGAAAAACATGAACGCCACAGTCAGTGGGGAGTAACTCCGGGTTCTCCCAGCCATATCACATTAAACGTACATAAACGGAAATACGAAAGTAGAAGCATGCATATATAGATATACATGTGAAATACGAGAAGGATAAATAGGCAATTCAATATATAACGATAAGAGCATATGAAGTACAAATCAGTAACCATCATGTTATAAAATGACTCGGGGATGACACTCTTAGGCAACCATACACTCTCACTAGGGCTTGAATCTCACCGTTAGCGGCATAAGTTTGATAAGATTGAGACTCGACAAACAAACCAGGCCAAGTCATCCAAAGATTACAAATAATCAATCATTTAATCACCCAAACAAACGTATAATACGTTGACGACATCTCTCACGGTAAATGCCACGCACTAGCACCGTGTACATGCAAGTATGATTAAAAGGCATCCACGGGATAAGACATATTCCCTGAACGCATACACGATTCAATTCATTTCGTATATGTAGACTAAGTTCCTCCTGGTAGAACAACGATAATAATACGGTCCTAGTCTAAATCTGGCCAGACTCCCGAAATCACATTTTCCAGTTCGACATGCGATGACATTTCGCATCCAAGACTCGGTCAATCATAGACGTCGAGTACCCCAAATTCGGTCAACCTTCACGAAAGAGGCGGAAAAGAGCACAAGCCTTATAACAAGCGGTACGCTACATGCATATGACACCACCTCGCAAGTATACAACATTTGACGGCCGGGTCGATCAACGCAAAGCGTTCGCCTCCCAACAACGTCGTCATATGCCTACTAACACATGCAATTAAGCAGTAAGGATACACTCCCCGTTCCGACATTCCAGCCTTATGAACGTGGAGGTAGCCAAGGGAATTAGAGTACAAAGCACATAGGAAATTAGTGCTCAAACCGTAACATTTGTAAAAACCGACTCAAAGTGGAACATACCAAAAACCGTCACAAAACATGTGATACAAGCGAAAGGATTATCATATATTCGAAACATTAATATTCAAAGTCAAACCCGAAAGTCAACAAAAGTCAAAGTCAAACCCGAGACCCGAGACCCAAACCCGACAATTTGGAGTGGGCTACAAACAAATCATCAATGCAAGAAAACTAAGTCCAAAGGGTCAAAGAAGGTCAAGGCGGGAATAGAATTCAAAGGTTCAACTTTGGGAAAATCTGGCAGCAAGAAACGCTGCCAGCGCCAGGCAACGCTGCCAGCGTCAATGGACGCTGCCAGCGTCCTGTCTCGGGCACGCGATCCTCATATTTCAACTTGTCAACTACATACAACAATCATCATTTATCAACACAAACCAACAATTCTCATATCAATTATCAACTAACAACAACCATCATCAACAACACAATTCCTATGATTACTAACTTATTCTAAATACGATTTCTAACATAGAAAACACATTAAAACACGTAAATGATATCGAGTAACCCTTCACCGTTACCTTTACGCGTCTTTAATCGATTTCTAAGTTTTCATCCACTAGATAATAATCTTTGTCGGGGTCTAGAAAGTCTCCACCTACAATTAGATAATAAAAGATGAATATAATTCACCTTTGAGAAAGACGGATAAATTGAAAAGCGAGAAAGACGGTAATTTTATTACCAATACGGATAGAGGACGATGAGAGGGAAAGAATAAGACGAACTTGAGTGAATTTGAGCGAGAAATGAAGGGGTAGTGACGATTCTAAGATCGATCAAATATGGAGGCTAGGGATTTGAGGTTTACTTGGTGAGGAAGAAGGAGATTGAATGTGAGGGAGTTAGGGTTATGAGGGAGTATATGAATGAGTAAGTGGAAAAATATGGGAAAAAGCCCATAAGCGTCTTAAGACGTAACTTACTGATGAGCGATTTGTCGCGTACCGCTCAAGCAAAACAATTTATGAAACCCAACTAATGCGATAGCGGAAGTCGGGGTCGAACCACAAGGATGGAGGGGTCAACTACAAGTTTGCATGAATCCTATTCTAGCCTAACAAAAGATGGATTGGAAGATTAACTAAAATCTAATAAAAACAAGTAATCGCTAAGAAATAATGATGAAAACAATTAAGGGAAAGGCTAAGGTGAAGGGTTCACCTTAGGGGGATTAACGGGCTAGTCGGGTAATTAGCAAATGGGTAAGTAATTCGAGTAAAATCAATTGCTAATGTCTCAACAATCAATAATCATCAACAAAGCCATCACATTTGTCTCAAATCACCCATATAAACACTAGTCTAATCATTTCTACCACCGTCGCTTAAGAAATAATCAAACCATGCTTGATAAAATGGGCAACTTTCGTTCACACATTTCATCAAACACTTATTGTTCATATGAGCAATACCCAAATTATTTACCACAAACTTACTAATTAACCATCCTAATACCCCACATAATCCTCCCTTAGGCTCCTCCTAAACCCTAGAGGAGAACTACTCACACATACTAAGGGGAATCAAAGCACTAAAGGCAAGAAGGAGTTCAATCAACATCATGTTATGAGATGAACAATTAAAACAATCAAATGATAAACAATAAACTAGAAATGGAAATTAATTGCATAAACAATAAAAAAGATGAGAAATTTAATACCAACAAGCTTGTATATAATGAAGAGGGAGAATGTCTTCAACCCAAAAACCTTAATACAAACCCAAAACTCAAATGAAAGACTAGATCTAACAACTTGAAATGAGAAACTAAGCTTGATTAGGGAAGGATTATGAGAGTAATTAGGGACTAATTTAGGTTACAGATTATCTAGGGTTTTGTGCTAAGGGGAATGTAAAAGCTGCTTACAAAATAATAGGGGGAGGGTATATATAGGTATCTCGAAATTAAGAAAGAAATTAGAAGAAGAGGGCGAATTTTCAGTCTTGTGTTCCTGGCCGGTCGACCGGCCGCCGACCCTCTGACCGGCCTGGAGCACATTAGTAGCTTCCCCAATGACGCCTTCAAAAACTTCAAAAATCTTCTAAGTATGGGAAATGGGGGTCCTGGCCGGTCCACTGGCCGCCGGTCTCCGACCGGCCTGGAGCACGAAATACTTCTTATGGGCATTCTGATGTAGTGCAGGCCGGGTAGGCGACCGGCCGCCGGTCGACCGGCCTGCACTACCTGACCTATTCTTCCACTCTTTCTTTCTTCATTCTTTGTGGAGATGGGGTCTAGGCCGGGTGGCCGGCCGCCGGTCAGTAGGCCGGCCTGCACCACCTGGGCATGCTTTCTTCACTTCTTCGTCTCATCTTCGAATCCCGACTCATGCAAGACCCTTATGCTCCGATTTCTTCATTTCCGCCTTAATTCCTACAAATTAAGACCGACATTCATAGCACGGGAAATCGGGAAGCAAAATGCAATCAAGGGCACGCAAATCCGTGTAAACGGACCAAAATGGGGACGAAAATGAGGGAAAAATGTGACTAATTAAATGCTTATCAAAATTCCCCACACTTAAGACTTACTCGTCCTCGAGTAAGTAAACAAAATTCGAGACCCATAAGTACCCTTATTCAATACTACACTAATACTAAGGCTACAACCTAAACTATTAATAATATCCGACGGTAGGCAATTAACGGGCCTCCTCCGTCCCTTCAACTCACAACGAGATACTCATGAGGTAGAGTACCTCCTTGCAAGGCAAGTAGGGGCTTGCTCAAAATTTCGACGCATCCAAATGAAAAACACGTAAGAACACGACAAAGATGCATCTAACAAAAGAAAAATCACATGCCTCATCCATGTGACGGAAATATCTAAAAGGAAAACCGTCTAAATAATGCACGATCCTTGTAAGCCACTAATATCATAAAGCATGGAAAAATATTCGCCTCCTATTGGTGCAAATCTAATGATAATTTTGAACCCCGTCTACTATTTGCTTGGTCAAAAGCGATAAAATGGAAGATGGAAATGAAATCCTCGTGACGTTATTAAGCACAATAGCATATGGAATTCACGTTTCTCAAATAAATGAGACACAAGGGTCGTCCCGTCTCACTATGCAACTACAAAGGTAAATGATTCAAGAAGGATAAAAGGAAATTGAGATTTGAGTCTAAGTGCTTGCAAAACTTTTCATTTCACACTTTGCTTTCTTTTTCTTTTTTTTTTTTGATTTGCTTTTGGTTTGCAATTTTTGGCATGAAAGCGCACGGTTTCCGTCAAGGACATGCGGTCGGAACCAACAATAGGGGTATCCCCACCGTAGTGGCATCGAAAGGGGGCCTAGATATGGGCCCACTAGAATCCCTAGAAGTTCCGTTTTGCACTTCCTCGACGAAAACAAGAAAAGATGATAATTGACTCAATATTTTCAGCTTGTTTGATTTGTTTCCTTTTTTTGAGCAAATTTGGAAGAACAATGAATCATGGTTGGTTGCATAGCAAGAACGGTCACCTAAGAATCCTTTCTTTGAGCAAATTTGGAAGAACAATGATCACCGTAGTGGCATCGAAAGGGGCTAGATAGGGGGAGAAGATAGTGCGCACTATCAGGAACCACTTTCATTGCCGCACTATTCGGGAGGGGAATAGAATTGACCCCTCGAATCCTCCAATACGTCTTCCCGTCCTCAACTCTCTTCACTACCCACTCAAGCTTCTTTGAAATGTAATCCTCCGTCAACAAGGAGCATCCCCCCAAACACCTCAAATTTCGCTCATCAGAGCATCTCTACAAAGGGCATGGGCAATCTTGGTAACAATCCCCCCTATATGGATACCGGTCGGGCTAAATGGGTCATTGGCAATTTTCTGAAAGTGGAGAGCGACATAGTGACCAATGTTGACTCCAAATCTAATCGGCTTTTGGAACAAGTAAGCCGCCAAAATCGAGAGCTCATCAGCCCGAAAATTATGACACTCCTCTCTCCCAAATAACGTCCAACCCATAAAACGGTGCCAAAACCTAATAGGGGCATTGTGGCAAGCATTTGCCGGCCTCTTAGACCCCTTCTCAAATTCCAAACCCGATATAGCAGTCCACACATCATTCACATTAAAGGTTTCGGGGACTTTATAAGTCTTATGAAATTTAACCCCCAAAACCTTGCAAAATTTTTCAAGGGGAATGCTAAAGGCAATATTCAAGAGGCGAAAAGATACCATTTTTACCATACCCGTGTTCCTATCCTTCTCATGACTAAAGGAACTTAAAAACTCCCATGTAAGACGGGGGTAACTACGGAAGTGTTGACCGTAAAGTTCCCCCATACCCAAACCCTTAAAAAGCTCAAGGGTGACCGTATCAAGACCGAAGTTTCGCATAGTATTCCGACAAATGAAGCGGGAGTGGGGGAGGTTTTTGCGTTTTAAACATTGAAACTTACCTCTCGCTATTTCGCTTACGAAGACGATATCGGGAAAATCGTCATCCGGACCCATACCCGCCGTAACTTGCTGAAGTCTAGCTTCTAACTCCGCCTCAAGCTGAGCCCTTGTTCTTTTCCTTGGTGGTTGAGCCATGGTGATTTTATTTTCGGAATAGTCAATTGAAAGAGGGAAAAAATTAGGGAAAAGTGAGGTTTTTGAAGTGGGGGATGAATTTGGGTGATGTAGTGGGTTAATTATTGGGTTTGTTGTTGGATTGAGTGAGTATGGTGGTGATTTAGTGAGTTTTTGTTGAGTTTTTTGTGAGGTTTTGAAGGTAGAAGGAGAAAGAAAGAAAAAGAATTGAAGAGGAATGAGTAAAAGAAAGAGGCTCACGAGTGAATAAAGGGTCTCGGGTGAGTTCTGGGCCGGTCCAGGCACCGGCCGCCGGTCGACCGGCCTGGAACCCAGTACAAAAATTCTGATTTTTTGGTTTTTCGATTTTTCTCGTGTTCAGGTGCTCCAGGCCGGTCGGCACCCTGACTGCCGGTCGACCGGCCTGGAACTCAGCTCAAAAATGGCAAAGTCCAAAAGTTCAGTTATGCGTGCTCTGGGCCGGTCTGTAGACCGGCTGCCGGTCGCCCGGCCTAGAACGCAGCTCGAAAAATTCCAAAAAAAATCAACTTCCCATGATAATGTGTTCCAGGCCGGTCAGCACACCGGCTGCCGGTCGCCCGGCCTGGAATACCTGCTACTCGATCTTCGCCTTTGAAACTTGCCTTCTGGAGTGGTCCAGGCCGGTCGGCACACCGGCTGCCGGTCGCCCGGCCTGGAGCACTTCTACCTTTCTTCAACTCGCCTTCAAAATCACAACAAATTCCCAAAGAGACCCAAGTCACCCACAATCTCGACTCAACCAACAAATTCCCAAAGACACGGTTTCGATCCAAACCCGACTACAAGTGTTTCAAACCTACCTAAATCTTCCTCCTAAAGACGAAATACCCGAGTACACAAAACCAAATCTTCACAACTACTCTTAATATGCAAGCTATATACAAAAGATTTAAAAACCTCCCCACACTTAAATCGACAAGGGAAGGTAAAAAGAAAGGGTGGGCAAAATGTATTAAGCAAGCAAATGATCTAAAAATCCCATCAAGGATCTCATTAATTTATCAAATGAGGAGGACCAATCCTCGACAAAGTGGTCACATATAATACAAAGCAAGCGAGGCCAACCACATAACCAAGGATGAAGGAGTACATTAGTGAAAAACTTGTGAGGAAAGAGTCGAATACCAAATATTTCAAAGGCACTCAAGTATTGGTCAATTGGTCTCAAATCCACAAGAGGGGTTAAAATCTCAAAATCACGCATAAGACCAACGACAAAACTAACCTTCTTGAGACTCTCCTCACAATCCTCACCAATAATCATAGGCTCAAGCAAAGGGGTAAAAGAAATGAGGTTAAAGGGGTCGGTAATGAGCTTCTCCTCAATACTAAAAAATACCTCAAATTTCTCAAGAATGGGTTCTTCAAGTAGAACAATCTCACTACCCCATTCCTCCTCAATGCCCAAACTCTCCTCAATCAAAGAGTCGCCGCAAGACTCATACTTCTCTTTTCCTTCATCCATTTGCTCTTCACTAACTTCAAATGTAAGAGCATCATTTATTTTGACCAATTCCCTTTCCAAGATCTCAAGATTCGCCTCAAAAGACACACCCTCATATTCACACAAATCAAATTCCTCAAAGTTTTCGCTAAGAGGCCTATTCGGCTCATTCAACCACTCATCATCATTATCATCAAATCTCACACTCTCAAATTCGCAATCCATAAATAAAGGTGTAGGTTGGAAGATAAGGGGTGAAGGGGGTCTTGCCAAAGGGTAATGAGGTTCAAAAGAAGAGTCACGGGTATCCAATTCATCATTATCATTGTTCATCACATTGTCATACATAGGTGGTGGGGAAAACTCATCAAGCACAAAATCACCATCCCCTTCCACATCAAGACTTTGATAATGCAAATTTACATGCTCTTCTTCATGCACCTTGTCAACCATTTCTTCTATGACTTCTATGGAGCAAGCTTTGTGAACCATTGGTCCCTTCACAAAATTAGGAAGATTAAATTCAAGGGTTTCGTTCCCCACCCTAAAGGTTAGCCGCCCTCCCCTCACATCAATGAGGACTCCTCCGGTAGCCAAAAAGGGCCTACCGAGGATGATGGGAGTGCGGCTATCCTCCGGGATATCTAGGACAACGAAATCCGTGGGAATAAAAAATTTACCAACTTTAACGGGTACGTCCTCAAGCACACCTAAAGCTTGCTTAACGGACCTATCCGCTAGTTGGAGAGTCATAGAAGTGTGGGTTAAATTACCAAGCCCAATTCTTTTAGCAATACTTAAAGGAATGACACTTATACTTGCACCGTTGTCACATAATGCCCTTGGAATCATGACTCCCCCTACAACACAAGGGATTGAGAAACTTCCGGGGTCCCCAAGCTTTTTTGGCATCTTGAAAGAGTTAGGATTAATGAGGAGAGCACTACACTCCTCCTCCATAATCATGACATCTTGGGTACCCAAAGTCCTCTTGTGAGTCAAGACGTCTTTAAGGAATTTTGAGTAAGTGGGCATGTTTAATATAACATAGGTGAAAGGTAAGGTCACATCAAGTCCCTCAATCATTTTTCTAAATTGGGTGAACTTGAAGTTTTCCTTAGTTTTCAATGCTCTAGAGGGGTAGGGGATATCGGAAACAACAAGTGGAGAACTAGAAGATACCTTTGGAATGGGAGTTTTCTTGGTTACCTTAGCTCTTGCTATTGGTTGTACCTCTACTCCTTCATCATCGGCATCCTTGATCATCTCCTCCTCATAAGGCATAATTTCGACATACCCATCTTCTCCCTCTTTGGGTTGATCATCTTCACCCTTGCCATCATCCTTTAACTCCAAGGTAGGAGTCAGAATGGGTTCTTCGATATCTTCTCCTTCCTCAACATGCTCCTCATTTAGAATTTCATCATTCATCATGTCCATGTAGGGGTTATCAAGCACAAGTCCACTCCTCAAAATCACCGCACATGCATGGTGGCTTGATGAAGCATCCTTGGAGCTTTTCCCTTGAGCAAGTAGACCTCCCGGAGGCCTTTGAGGATTGTTCAAAGCTTGAGAAGCTAACCTAGCTTCTAATTCCCTCACCTCTTTCTTGTGAGCATTAGTGACATTTTGCAAAGCCAAGTTGTTTTGGATCTCCATGTTTTTGACTAGTTGCAAAACTTCACTTATTGAAGGATCATTCTCTTGGTGAGGTTGATTTGTTAAAGGGAGGGCAAAAGCATAGTCATTTCGACTACTTGAACCTTGGTTGTTGCTTCTTTGGTTGTTAAAGTTTCCTTGTTGATTGTTATTGAAATTTCCTTGTTGCCCCCTTGAACCTTGATTGTTGAAATTCGACCCTTGGTTGTTGTTGAAATTTGACCCTTGGCCTTGGAAAGATTGATCGGGAACCCCTTGACTTGCTTGATTGTTTTGATTGCCTTGGTAAAAATTACCTTGGCCTTGATTGTTGAAGTTTTGGTTCCCTTGATTTTGATTCCAATTTCCTTGACCTTGATTCCAATTACCTTGGTTTTGGAAGTTACCTTGGTTATTGTAACCTTGATCATTGAATTGTTGATTTTGGAATTGGTTTGATCCTTGACCTTGTTGAGAGTTGTTGAATTGATTGTTATAGTTTCCTCTAGAAAATTGACCTCCTCCTCTAGGTTGGGAAAAACCCGGAGGGTTGGAAGGTTGAACTTGTGTGTGTTGAGGGTTTAGGACATTTTGGCTTTTGTAGCTCATGTTTGGGTGAAATTTCGAACTTGGATGATAGAAATTGGAATTTGGGTTGTAAGCTCCTTGACTTTGGAATTGAGGCCTTGAGGGCCGTGGGTTGTTGTTGACTCCTTGAAAAGCATTCACATGTTGATAATCATTTCCACCTTCATTGTTATAAGATACATTATTCCCACAAACTTCAAAGGTGTGTCCATACCCATTGCAAATTTCACAAGTAGGGGTTTGATAAGCTTCCACCATAGGAGGTGCATAAGACCCACTAGCTTCATTCACATGATGGCCTTGACTTTGATTTTGAGCTTTTTGAAGCTCGGCAAAACCCTTTGTAAAAGTTTGTGTGAGCAAATCAATCTTGGCATTGGTATCCGCATTTGAAAAGTTCTCACTTGGGTACTTAGAACTCCTCCTCAAGCTATTTCCTCTAGAACTAGTACCATAGCTAGACTCCGATTCAACCATCTTCTTAATCAATGCCGCCCCTTGTTGGTCATTCAAATGATCAAAACTTCCCCCCGCGGAAGCATTCACCATAGCCTTGGTTTGAGGGAGGAGAGTTTGATAGAATGTTTGAGTGACGTACCAATCCGCAATTCCATGGTGAGGGCATCGGGCAAGTAAATCAATGAACCGATCCCATGCTTCTCCCAAGGATTCTCCATCCTCTTGTTGGAAGGTTGTAATCTCATTTCTTAGCATCGCCGTTTTGGAGGCGGGGTAGTACTTACTTAGAAACTCCTTAGCCAAGTCATCCCAAGTAGTGAAAGTGTTTGGAGGATGGTTATTCAACCACCTCTCCGCCCGGTCTTTGAGGGAAAATGGGAACAACATGAGGCAAAGGGTTTCCTCGGGCACCCCATTCCTTTTCATGATTCCTACCCTACTTTTGAACTTTCTCAAGTGGGCATGAGCATCTTCATCGGGGAGGCCTCCAAAGCTATCCCGCTCAATAGAACTCATTTGAGCCGGGTGAATCTCAAAATTATTTGGGGCCAAGACACCGAAATTGATTGGAGATTGGGTATCATCGTGGTTGGGACGGTTACGATCACGTAAAGTCGTCATTTGTGGTTGATTTTGTTGTTGAGGTATTGTGAATTTGGTGGTGTATTTTGGTATTGTATTGTAGAAGGGGTTTTCGAATATGGGTTCAATGGTGTTGTTTTGTGGGAGATCGATTGTTGGAGTGGATGTAGAAGCAATTGAAGTATTGGCTTGTTGATGGCTAACTCTTCTTGAATTCCTAACCCGAGCAAGTGTGTTAGCTCGGAGAGTCCTAAACAACCTTTCGGGCTCCGGATGGCTCAAGAACAACCCTTCACCCCTAGGCATGCACTCAAAGCAACTCAAAAACAAGTTAGACTCCTAGTGTGTTTTTGGGCACACTAGGGAAAGACAATAATGCAAGGCACTCTACAAATAATCTAACAACTAAAAACCAACAAAAACAACAAGTAACTTGGCTAAATCTAAGACACAAAACAAACTACGAGTTTCCTTACGCCATCCCCGGCAACGGCGCCATTTGATGAGCGATTTGTCGCGTACCGCTCAAGCAAAACAATTTATGAAACCCAACTAATGCGATAGCGGAAGTCGGGGTCGAACCACAAGGATGGAGGGGTCAACTACAAGTTTGCATGAATCCTATTCTAGCCTAACAAAAGATGGATTGGAAGATTAACTAAAATCTAATAAAAACAAGTAATCGCTAAGCAATAATGATGAAAACAATTAAGGGAAAGACTAAGGTGAAGGGTTCACCTTAGGGGGATTAATGGGCTAGTCGGGTAATTAGCAAATGGGTAAGTAATTCGAGTAAAATCAATTGCTAATGTCTCAACAATCAATAATCATCAACAAAGCCATCGCATTTGTCTCAAATCACCCATATAAACACTAGTCTAATCATTTCTACCACCGTCGCTTAAGAAATAATCAAACCATGCTTGATAAAATGGGCAACTTTCGTTTACACATTTCATCAAACACTTAGTGTTCATATGAGCAATACCCAAATTATTTACCACAAACTTACTAATTAACCAACCTAATACCCCACATAATCCTCCCTTAGGCTCCCCCTAAACCCTAGAGGAGAACTACTCACACATACTAAGGGGAATCAAAGCACTAAAGGCAAGAAGGAGTTCAATCAACATCATGTTATGAGATGAACAATTAAAACAATCAAATGATAAACAATAAACTAGAAATGGAAATTAATTGCATAAACAATAAAAAAGATGAGAAATTTAATACCAACAAGCTTGTATATAATGAAGAGGGAGAATGTCTTCAACCCAAAAACCTTAATACAAACCCAAAACTCAAATGAAAGACTAGATCTAACAACTTGAAATGAGAAACTAAGCTTGATTAGGGAAGGATTATGAGAGTAATTAGGGACTAATTTAGGTTACAGATTATCTAGGGTTTTGTGCTAAGGGGAATGTAAAAGCTGCTTACAAAATAATAGGGGGAGGGTATATATAGGTATCTCGAAATTAAGAAAGAAATTAGAAGAAGAGGGCGAATTTTCAGTCTTGTGTTCCTGGCCGGTCGACCGGCCGCCGACCCTCTGACCGGCCTGGAGCACATTAGTAGCTTCCCCAATGACGCCTTCAAAAACTTCAAAAATCTTCTAAGTATGGGAAATGGGGGTCCTGGCCGGTCCACTGGCCGCCGGTCTCCGACCGGCCTGGAGCACGAAATACTTCTTATGGGCATTCTGATGTAGTGCAGGCCGGGTAGGCGACCGGCCGCCGGTCGACCGGCCTGCACTACCTGACCTATTCTTCCACTCTTTCTTTCTTCATTCTTTGTGGAGATGGGGTCTAGGCCGGGTGGCCGGCCGCCGGTCAGTAGGCCGGCCTGCACCACCTGGGCATGCTTTCTTCCCTTCTTCGTCTCATCTTCGAATCCCGACTCATGCAAGACCCTTATGCTCCGATTTCTTCATTTCCGCCTTAATTTCTACAAATTAAGACCGACATTCATAGCACGGGAAATCGGGAAGCAAAATGCAATCAAGGGCACGCAAATCCGTGTAAACGGACCAAAATGGGGACGAAAATGAGGGAAAAATGTGACTAATTAAATGCTTATCACTTACTCGGAATCTCGCGTAAAGTCCGAAAACGAACTCGGATTTTCTAAATAAGACGCGGGAAATTAAATTCTAGACTAAAACTATTCGCTGAAAAGTATCCGTATAATATTTTTACTATAAAAATAGGGTACATTTGCGGGTGTTACAACCGACCTCACCACCGTCCTAACCACCAAACTCCGACTCTTATTCTATTTCCCTCTCTTTTCCTTAGGTGCGTCTTTTGCTCTCCTAAATTTAATTCCTTAGCTTAATTTTTGTTTTGTTTGTTTATTTTATGATTGTAATTAGTATTATGATGTTTATGTATAGTTTGTGATGCTTAAAAAGTTCTAATGGTTAGTTAGTTAGGGTTTGTGTAGATTGATGGTTAGGGTTTATATAAATTGGGGGTTTTGTGAAACTGTTAACATTATGTTAATCGAGGTTGTAATTGACAATGTATTGGTGTTTTTGATGATGTTAGTATTGTTGATTGACTAAATTAGTATAAATGGGAGTATTATTGATGGTAGAAAGTTAGTACTCCCTCCGTCTTATTCATTTGTTTGCCCTTTAAATTATTTTTTATGGTTGTTTTAATCAAAAGGCAAATAAATAATTGTGATGCAGGGAGTATAATGTTAGTATTTTATAATTAAAGTGTGTATGTATTATGTTATTATTGCATCGTAGGTCGAACTTATTGATTTAATTAGTAAAATGTCAAGTATTGTGTAATGTTAGTATATTGTTAATTTTAGTATCCATGTTGACAATATTGTTGTTTGGTTTATTATTGATAATAGATATGTTATTAGAGGTAGTAATAATTGATAATCAATGCAATATTGTTGTTTGGATTATTTGTAATTATTGTTGTGTGGGTTAATGTTTAGATTAAAATGAAGAGGTTGAAACGTACATGAATGTACGAAGAAAGACTTGATAAGAAAAGACGTCATACCGCTAGATTTATAAAGGGGGTTGCCGAGTTTATTGAATTTGCTAAAAATCAAGACGAGTATGATTTAGTAGTAAACAAACTTAGGTGTCCTTGTATTAAATGCGAAAACATGAAATATCTACATGACATTGAGGTTCAAGAACATCTTTATACAAACGGGTTTTGTCCAAACTACTACAATTGGATTTCTCATGAAGAATCTTATTTTTCACTTCCCGAACAATCTCAAATCCCACAAAATGAGAACCCATATAGAGATATGGTAGTTGATGCCTTTGAGTCTAATATTTTCAATAATGATCATATATCAATGAATGAAGAAGAACCACACCCAAAAGCAAAAGCCTTTTTTGATATGTTAAAGGCGAGTGAAAAACCATTATATGAATGGAGCAAATTGTCATTGTTAGAAGCCGCCTCTAGGATAGTAACTTTGAAATGTGAGTAAAAGTTTCCATTTAATTGTGTTGATGACATTGCTTCTTTGATTGAGGATGTTATCCCCGGTAATAATGTCATGACCCGATCATTCTACAATAACAAAAAAGTAGTGAAAGGACTACAACTTCCGCATTACAAGATTGATGCATGTAAGGATGGATGTATGCTCTTTTGGAAGGATGATGCCTTGCTTGACAAGTGTAGTAAATGTCAAAAGGCTAGATATAAGACAATTGAGGGAAGTATTGTCTTGAAGGGTAAAAAAGAAAAGAATTAAAAAAAGAGAGGTGAAAAGAGTAAGAAACCAATACCCGAAAATCCCGTAACTTACTTTCCTCTAGCTTTTAGACTTCAAAGAATGTTTGCTACCAAAAACATTGCCGAGCAAATGAGATGGAATAAGGAAAATCCTCGTACTCCGGGAAAGATGAGTCATCCGAGTGATGGAGAGGAATGGAAGCGGTTTGATATGCTTTACCCCGACTTTGCTGAGGAACCCCGTAATGTGCGACCTGGCCTTTGTATGGATGGTTTTGCTCCATTCGGCTAGTTTGGTAGAAAGTACTCTTCTTGACCCGTAATGGTCACTCCATACAACTTACCACCTTGGTTATGTATGAAAAAACAATTCATCTTCTTGTCACTAATTATTCCTGGTCCTGATAATCCAAAAACCGCCTTAGATGTTTATTTGCAACCTTTGGTGAAAGAATTGAAACAATTGTGGGAAGTAGGTGTGAAAACATTTGATGTGTCTTTAAAGCAAAATTTTCAACTAAGAGCTTCATTGTTGTGGACCATTAATGATTTTCCCGCCTACGGTATGCTATCTGGATGGTCTACCGCGGGAAACAAGGCATGTCCGATCCTTGTTGCATGTACCAAAGCAAAGCATTTTCGCTTCCTTGTTCCAAAAAAGTGAGTTGGTTTGATTGTCATAGACAATTCTTACCAGAGGGGCTCACCTTTAGGAGCAACAAAAAAGCTTTCAGAAAAGGTAAAGTGGAGCGGAATCATGCTTTAGATCGACTTCCGGGGGATAAGGTGTGGGATATGGTTTGTGATTTGTCACGTACTATTGATTGTACTAAAGCAGAGACGGATGAGCTGAAAAAGAAGAAAATTGGTTGGTTTAAAAGAAGCATTTTTTGGGATCTTCCTTATTGGAAGATGATGTTAATTAGGCACAATTTGGATGTAATGCATATAGAAAAGAATTTCTTTGAGCAACTGATTCACATGATTATGGATGTAAAGGGAAAGACTTGTGATACTGTTAAATCACGAGAAGATTTGAAGACAATTTGTCATCGTCCCAAACTTCACATTCGTAGCGATGAGTCTAAGTCAAAATCTATTTTTACACTTGACAAAGCTCAAAGAATGTAATGCATATAGAAAAGAATTTCCTTAAGCAATTTCCTTAAGCAACCGATTCACACGATTATGCATGTAAAGGGAAAGACTTGTGATACTGTTAAATCACGAGAAGATTTGAAGACAATTTGTCATCGTCCCAAACTTCACATTCGTAGCGATGAGTCTAGGCCAAAATCTATTTTTACACTTGACAAAGCTCCTAGCGTCAAAGTTACACATTTCTATCATAGAAGTGACCCCTAAGTTCAAGTTACAATGTGTCAACCGAGGAGTAACACTTCTCAAACATCAGTGTTACACTGTCACAGTATGAAAGTTACACTTCTTGTTGATAATAGTTTTACATTTTAACCATCCTATATAAACTATCATTCTATGTCATTTGCGTTAAAGGAACATTTATTTGAACATTTACACTTCCAAATTAAGGAGTGCCTATAGAACATTAAAATTACACCTCTCTAACATCAAAGTTACATATTATTTTGGCCCTATAATAACTTATCATATCCATATATTATTTAAGTGAACATCTTAAAGTGTCACTTTTAATGTGTATAATGTAACTTTTCCATTCACAGAGTGTAACTTCTATGCTAAAATAATATAAAGTCACATATTTTACCTGTAAAGTCACACTTACAAAACAACAAAGTTACACTCTCTATGCAATTGTATAAGTAGTACTTAATATTCATATTGAACATTTATTTGAACAGAATGTTGCGCTTGACATCTGGAATGCCCAAAAGAAGGGAATGGCTCTTGACAAGACAAACGAGTTATTTTGTTGTTGGGATATGTGGATGGAATCTTGTCCTACTCCATTTCAACTTGATTCGGATATGGTAAGTGCCTAAAATCATGCGCATGTGTGAGCTGCTATACAAATGTTATGTGTGCAGCATATGTTCCAAGTTATGACGTTGACCAACACAATGTGTGATCCCAGGTCCTCATCCATGTCTTATCTGGCAATAACGATCATTACAGTTGTGCCTGCATTAACTTCATTTCCGAGCAAATTGAGTACCTTGACAACCGTAAATACGATGAAGATCTTGAAAAGCTGCCCTATGGAGGGATTGCACGTATCGCGGTAATGTTATAACATATCTAATCACGTTTGTATTTTTTCGTGGACATCTAAAAGGATTATCTATTTCAACTAATGTTGTTTATCTACCTACAGGTGAATATATTCGGCAAGTACATGGAGTCAAAAGGTCTGACAAAGGGCGCAAAGGTCGGCGGGTTTAAGCTTGTTAATATTCCGTTCAGATGGCAAGGTACAGGGTACACGATGAAGGATTGCGGTGTTTACCTGATGTTGCACATGTTGTTTTTTTGTGGGAAGCCTTTTGAATGCGGCCTTGGCAAAATGGAGGCCATTAACTTGTTTCGCCATGAAATTGCTGCTACACTGGTACTAAGCGACATAAATAGGTGCAGGGAGGATGTTTTGCAAAGGGTTTCTGACTTTAAGGAGGTTTTTAACCATGTATTGTCGAGGAAGCTGAATAATGCCGCTAGCAAGAGGAGAAATGATAGTGACATAGGGCTTACTTACACCAAGCGCCCTCGTCCCTCTCTTGGCGCTACACCAGTTGATGATCGAACACCTGAAGCACACCCTGCACCTGTTCGGTCTCCTGTTTCTCACCGATTGTCGTCTATTAAGAGCCGTCTTCGTGGCGGAGGGGATGGTCTGGGGTGCTCAATCGATTGTGATGTTGGTGCGAATGCCATCGTTGTATCCAAGATTTTACGGAATAACCAATCATTAGTGAAAGTTGTTTTACCGTTGCGACAGCACGTGGCAGACTATTGCTTCCTGGACGACTACAATTTCCTGTCTGAGTAAGTCCCTCTCAACTGTCCTTGTTCCTTATATTTCCTTTGTAAATCAGAAGCTGTTTAAGTTTTCTTATTACCCGGCTTGAACGCAGTGAGGCTTTAGTATGGTTCAGTCTGCGTGCTGCGATAAACAGGGAGAACATTATGTCCATGCTGCCCGACACTGAAATGTCCCCGCCTGTTATAGAGTGTTGGTCGTTGTTGTTGAATCGGTTGGAGTCTGAAGAAAACAAAGTGCCACGGATGGCGTTCTTCGGCATACGCCATATGGTATGTGTCCATATTTATATTCTTTAAATCATTCATCAAATGCGTTTGAACATCCAACTACGACATAACATTACACTAAACTTACCCTAACGTATCTTTGAAATATCGATAAAATGACGCTATATTCTGGATTGCGTAACTTTTATATATGAATAGTGTAACTTCAAATACTTGATAGATAAATTCTCAGACAATTTCCCTTTGTAACTTCATTGATCTGATTGTGTAACTGTTAACATCATTTAGTGTAACTTTATGGACCTGATATAGAGGAATCAAGTGCTAAACTAACACTTTTCACCACTTGCTTATAGGAACTGTTACAGATGTTGCTTGATATATCGGAAAACGGCACACAGTCCGATGAACTTCTAGACAGTCTTTTCGAAGTGTGGAACACCTTTACGCATGACTGTGCCAAAACTTCCAACTTGAATGCAGATTTACTCTTCGTACCAGTGCACATCGCTGACCATTATGCGTGTGTTTGTATAAACTTTAAATCACAAACGATTGATCTACTCGACCACCAGCTTCATCCTGACTCGGATAGATCGGCGATATGCAAAGCTTCTTCTCTCATTGTAAGTTTGATGCCAATAAATCACATAGAGCACTTGGGTGTTTTATTATGTTGGTTAGTTAACGTATGCTCTTTCGTATGCAGGCTTCCATTATGAACGACTATTTGGATTCAAGAGGAGGAAGCGACAATTTGGATTCAAAAGGATTCACCAGAGGATACCGCATATGCGAATTTGAAAAACGTCAGATCAAATTGAAGTGGCAGTCTCCCTCGCCTAACAATAAAGAGTCCGGGGTCTTTACCATGATGCATATGCTCATGTACGAGGGTGCTCCCTTTGACCATGAGGACATTGGGAAAAAGGTCAACCGACGCTATTTGGTAATAGAATTAGCGGCGACCCTTGTACTAGCAGCCATCAATGCCTTGCGAGGAAGCATCTTGGAGAAGGTCACCCCTTTTATTGATGGAAAAGACAAGATTTGGAGAGCGGTGCATACCAGGCGAAAAATGAAGCAGGTGTTGGCAAAAAAGTAAAGCAGTATGGTAGTGGACTTGAATGTTTTATTGATACTATTTAATTATGAATGTCGTTTCATCGTTTGTCTGTATCGGTGTATGGTAGTGGACGATTTATGTAACGTAGCTTTTTAGAACCTTTTCGGTGATATGTTATTAAACGTTTGAATTCCACACTCTAGTACCTCTTCATATTTTATGGTTAAAATTATAGCCGGTTTGAATTTCATACCCAGTGACCCTCTATGTTGGGGTTACAATCATGGTACATTAAAGTTAAAAAATTCAAGTTACATACATTTTATATCAACACATGTTAATTCGTCATATTAAAGATACACTTTAAAAACTTTAAAGTCACACTAAATGTACATTAAAGTTACACTAAATGTGCATTAAAGTTACACTTCTTGTTGATAATAGTTTTACATTTTAACCATCCTATATAAACTATCATTCTATGTCATTTGCGTTAAAGGAACATTTATTTGAACATTATACACTTCCAAATTAAGGAGTGCTCATAGAACATTAAAATTACACCTCTCTAACATCAAACTTACATATTATTTTGACCTGTTAATAACTTCTCATATCCATGTATTTTTAAGTGAACATCTTAAAGTGTCACTTTTAATGTGTATAATGTAACTTTTACATTCACAGAGTGTAACTTTTATGCTATAATAATATAAAATCACACATTTTAATCTTTAATGTCATGCTTACAGAACAACAAAGTGACACTCTCTATGTAATTGTATAAGTAGTACTTAATATTCATATTGTTTGATAAACTCAATGAATATTAAAACTCAATGAATATAGCGAATTATTCGATAAACTTTGTAATTTTAAAGTTACTCCTTATAAACCTTAAAGTCACACTAAATGTGCATTAACGTTACAGTTCATATTACATGCTGTATACCGGTGGCCGATAAATTGTGTACTTCACAATTTGAAGCCACAATAGATAACTTATATACCACACCCAAAAACTTATAGCCTTTAAATCAGAGTGAAATAAAAGTTACAAGCATGTTTATAGTTACTAACTTCAAGACCAAAAACTTATATCCTTGAAGCAATAACAGCTACGTAACAACTTAGTTTTAAATAAACATACCAAATAAATATTTAGGATTTGTCTACCCCGAGGACTCTTCGTCGTCATTGTCCTCTTCCTCTTCTTCTTCCTCTTCGTCTTCCTCCTCCTCTGGCTCATGTTCGGACGATGGCGGGTGCTCTGAAAAAGGGTTGGGGCAGTTCCTCTTGTCGTGGTTTGCCATCTGCTTACAGTTCTTACACATGCGCTTGGGCTTTCTTGCCAATGCAATGGACTTTGCTTTGGTGGACAATATTCTCTTACTGCTACCCTTGTTCTTCGAATTTTTAGGAGGGAATATCGTAACCGTCTCACTAGCAGTTCAACCAAGTATACTCTCTAACTGCCGATTCTTACTCAACGGGCCGTCTATTGGAGCTAACTTTTCTTTAAATTTCCTAATTAGAGTGGAGAAAATGTCTACATCGGCCTTACTTTTGCCACCAAGGAGACCAACTGTCTGATGAACCTCCGACCACATTATCGACATCGCAATTTGTTTTCCATCAATGATATCAATGTCCTCTATCACTTCACCACCGCAATCAAATGTAGTGTAGCGCAGTGCATATTTTGTCCACCTTTTTGCAACGTAATCATCCGATATAGTCTTCAACCCGTTTGACGAATAAATCCATAAAACATGCCTGCATAGTATGCCCTTTCTTTCAAACATTCTACAGCTGCAGCTCGATTTAAACGTTCCTGAATTAACAATTAACACATAGGGCAGTAAATCACACTTGTAACCTCAAGATAACGAAATGCGGGGATGAATTATCACGTATTGTAACCACCAACAATGTTAAAGCTACACCGTTATTCATTACTCAATGTGCAATTTCGTTTAGCAGATATGTAACTTCAAATACCACAATGTGTAACTTTACTGTACAACAATTGTAATTTTGATAGCCCAACATGTATTTAAATATTTAATTAGTATTTACCTGGGCTGTATTTAACCTCAAAATTTTGCCCCCTAATTGAATCTTTTACTGATATCACTTCTAGGTCTGGAGCCTCAGCAACGCCCCAACTTTACACGTACCGATTGAGTATTTAGCCTCTTCCTGGAATTCTTCAAACACTTTATGGGTGTACACTTTTGCCCCATACTTCTCTAAAGCCATATGCGTCTCCGTCTTCGGGGACGAATGCTTGTTATCGCTGTCAAGTTTCTTCTGGGTGTGTCGTTGTTGGTCCATAGCGCTCTCAAACCGCATCCAAAACTCAACTAAGGTACCAGATTTATGTTCAAACCTGATAAGTGAATATTTGTATGATTTTATCCCCTCATTTTAGCTCGATTTGATATGGTTTATCCACTTTAAGAAGTGATTTTGTGAGCTAATCTCTCCTTTGCAGTATTTCTCGTGCTTTAATGTCATTTGTAGGAATTTAGTCGTTTCTACTTCAAATCCCGTCATTTGAAGGAAATATGAGCAAGGAGAAGCTAAGAAGGACGATTACGTGAGGTTAAGATGGCATGCTATAAAGATCTAGAGGTTCCGAGTCAAAGGAAACAAGTTTCAAGTCATTCCGAGCTCATATGCACAAGTTGCGACGGTTTTGCTTTTCGTCGACGAAAGTCGTCTCAAACCTCATGCTCCGACCCTTAACCCTTGGGGACATGATCAGGCCCAAATAGGGGAGGAAATGAGGCCCAATAGGTGTTAGTTACGTCCCCGTTCGAATCTAAAGTCAATGGAGTCAAGGTAGATCAAGGCACGTACCAAGGGAAGATCAAACGATAGTCAATTGACCAAGAGTGCAACATCCCCGATCGGATTACCACTTCCCCGATCGGGGAAGTTTGCTGACGTACGCATCTTCACGTCATCACCCTCTCTTTAAATGCAAGGCTTAATGGCTTGTTTAATGGGCATGAATCCGGACGCATTTTGGCAGCCTCTCAACCCTATAAAAAGCCTAGCCTCCACACAACTAAGATGTACACAAAAACACTTCTCTTCTCTCTTTAGTTTAGTTTCTCTCCTTTCTCTCATCTTTCTTAGTTTAGTTTAGTTTTAGTTTTCTCTAGTTTAGTTTAGTTTAGTTCTAAGTTTGTATGGTTCTACTTGTAATTGGAACTCAAGTTTTCGGGTTTGCATTTCCTATTCAAGTTCTTATTCCATTTCAATCTTTGCTCATCCCTTTTCGGTAATCTTTATTCTCGTCTTTACATTATAGTTTCATTTTCTTTTAGTATTTCCTTTATCATGTTTATCATTCTTAGTTTTATAATCTTAGTTTCCTTTTCATTGTTAATCATGCATAAGTAGTCACCCTTCTAGGGTGTAGGATAGCCATGTTAGATTAATTAAAAGCTGATAATTGGATAAAAGAAATTGTGCCTTTAAAACGTTGTGTCTATGCATGTTTGGATTGTAACGATAGTTATCGATTTTTGGCCAAAATCATTTGACTAGTATGGAATTCTTTTCCAAGGTAGACATATGAGAATTGAATAGACAAAGCATGACATGGTAGATTAAGACCTAGTAAATCGCATAAAAAGCCTGCTAGACCATCTGATCTATGATTGTAATGAACACATCATTCGTACGAACTCACAATGAATTATTTGCATATCCTAAATCCAATTTCATCAATATGTTAATCTACATGTGTGAACCTACTTCCCTAGATCATTTTCTTTATTGTATTGTTATCATTTTTATTATAGCATCTAGTAACTAGTGACAACATTTGCCAATCGTCCAAGGTAGAGTTCTAATCATATCTATTCACAAGTATCTCCCGTCTCCCCGAGATCGACCCCTTACTTCCCTAATTACATTAATTTGTTGTTAGCCTAGTCTGGGTTATTTATCTTTGATTAGGGTACGCGACAACCCTGTCAAATTTGGGCGCCGTTGCCGGGGAGCACGGTTTTGTTTATTTGTGATTAGTAGAGTTTTACCTTGTCTTTTTTTTTTCTTTTCTTTTGTCTCGAGGAACACTTGTTCCTTGAGATTTTTCTCACCTTTTCCTTGTAGTATAGTGACTCTTTTCAGGTAAAAGGAATATTTTCTTTCAAAAGGATTGCTTTATTTTCTCTCAATGACTATCTATTTCCAACCTCCACAATGCGAGAATGAGCCTTTCCATGAATACCTCGACCGATTTTATAGCTATTCTAACCATATTATCTCTCTTGGGTATACCCTTGATGAGACCTATATGAGGAATGTCGTGATTCATGGAATGCTCATTGAGTGTCGTAGCCTGGCTATGCAATTGAGTGCTGGAAGTTTTTATCAGAAGAGAGGAAATGAACTTTGGATTTTCTTGGACTTTATGGCATCCCAATCTTGGGATGAAACGCACCGGCGGTTGAGAATCCAAAAGCAAATCAATGAAATCATGGCTCAAATTCAAATACTCAAAGGGCAAAAGGAAGAACCCACATTTAAAAGAAGTAAGCTAATCAATTTTCCTTATGCTTTTTCAGCACCCCCATGTGAGTCTAATTCTCCACAATCATATGAATTAATAGATGACGATGATGATGGTCCAACCTTTTCTATTGAAAGTCACTCTAGTGTCGTTCCATTTGACAATTTTGAGACCCCCATTATTGATATTGACCATATGGTAGTCGAGACTTTAGACCAGGATGTTGTTAAGCCCATTTGTGACTCCAATGGAGAGTCGTCGATCGAGTCATCAGATTTCTTTGAAAATCCCTTCGCTAAGGATATTCCAGA
>JAIUZE010011912.1:0-13179 GCA_022085475.1 Heliosperma pusillum | reverse complement strand
TTCCAAATTTGGCAGAAGTTTCTGCTTTGTGGGAGTTAAGAATAATTGGGTAAATCGCTATACACCATAGCGATTTTACCTAAAATCAGTAAAATCGCTATGGGGCATAGCGATTTACCTCAAATCTGGCAAAAAAAAATAAAAAGTGATGACGTGGACCCATTGGCGATAAATAGTTTCAAAACAACCCTAAAGCGAGATTTAATTGTCCCAATAACCCTACTTTGAAAAAAAATTCTATATTATCTCAGTGATCCAACGTGCTTTAAAATATTAAATTTTTGTTAGTATTTATCATGATTCATAAATATACATGTACTTTTTTGGCTAATAGTTCGTAAATTGTAATATATTGTTGGTATTTTAAATTATAATTTTCTGGAATTGAATTTTCAATATCTACGTGTTTTTAGTGAAACTATTGAATTTTCAGTCCCGAGTGCAAGTTTTGCACGGGATTAAAACTAGTAGATAAGTAAAGACAAGTTATTTATAGGAGTAATTTTTACTTATTTTATCTACCCATATATAAATACTTGACCCATCATAAACTTATGCCGGATATAAAGTTACAAGGAAGAATATTTGGTTGCGATCATATTTATATCATAAAAGAGTAGGATTCACATGGACAATATTTAGACATTAATGCATTTTCTTGGAGTATGGGTTATGGTGTATTCTGCATGAAATAAATTATTGTTGTTAGTTGTGCGGTCCATTTATTCTCGTTACCAGCTCAAATAAATTATTATTAGAATATGTCAACTATTCTGTTTGTATGTATCATGCCCTCATTTAGTGTACATTCAGTTAGTGTACATTTGTTAGTGGTTAGTTGCTACTATATAGTAATTAGAATCCTATGTATTAGGAATAGTATTTCGGCTAACATAGGACTCCTCTTGTATAAAATGACTGTTTGTAATCATTTCATAATCAGGCAATATTATTATTTTATGGTATCAATCCCTTTCTTCGATCTTTTACTCTTCCGCTCTCTGCAACCTTCCTCTTTATCATTTGCCTCACATCACCATGGTCAACGAAGTCCCTCAAACCTCCAAATCTACCTTTCATCCTGCATACTCTGTCTCAAACATCCGTAACTATGTTCAAATCACGCTTGAAACCGAGAACGTTCATTACGCATCCTGGGCTGAGTTGTTCCTCAACACGGCTAGTGCGTTTGACGTGCTCGAACATCTTGTCCCTCCCACGGACACGGTGCCTACCAAGGATGCAACCTGGAAGCGTCTCGATGCTATAGTCAAGCAATGGATCTATAGCACCATCTCCGTTGACCTCCTTCATACGATTCTCGAACCCGGCTCCACTGCTCAAGCCGCGTGGGATCGTCTGAAGGATATTTTCAACGACAATAAACACTCTCGGGCCGTCATGTTGGAGCAACAATTCACCAATACTCACATGGACAATTACCCGAATGTGTCGTCGTACTGCCAAGCGTTGAAAATGCTTGCGGACCAACTCGCTAATGTTGGTTCTCCTGTCTCCGAAACCTGACTGGTGCTCCAACTTGTCACCCATGTCTCGGAAGGGTACAAGGGTATCGCCACCATCATTCAACAGGCTGATCCCTTGCCCCCTTTCTATAAGGCACGGTCTATGCTCGGTCTTGAAGAGAGTAATCAGCGTATCACGGCTCCCTCTGCCACGGCCGACACTGCCCTCCTTGCGTCTCACTCGTCAAACGAGTCGGATTCCAAAACCCAGTCGAACTCGACTACCTCTAAGGGTGGCGGAAATAATTCGAACTCTAACAATTACAGGGGCAAGGGAGGACGCCATAATCACCGCGGTCAGCATCGTGGGAAGAACTCCGGGGGTAACTCGAACAATTCGAACAACTCGGGTCGCAATACCAGTACCAGCCGTGGTGGGAACTCTCAACAGCAGGGCACATGGACGTGGGTTCCTTTCTCCGCATGGCCATCGTCTCCGCAGCAGGGTTGGGGTGCTCCTCCGTGCCCCTACCCAACGGCTGGATGGCCTGCTCCTCCTAATAGGTCGCAACAGGGGATTCTAGGGCCGCGACCAAATCCCGGTGGACAGGCTTTCTTTGCGCAACCAGGAACTAGTTCAGCCCCTGGAGCTTTTGTGCCAACTGATATTGCAGCAATGATGCAGTCACTCTCTTTACAACAACCCGATGACAACTATTATATGGACACAGGTGCGTCGTCGCACATGACCTCTAATAATGGTACACTCTCGTCTTATTCTCCTTTGAGTAATTCCCGTCATATAGTAGTCGGAAATGGTGAGTTAATCCCAATTTGTGGTTCTGGTGCAATGACTCTTGCTTCCCCAAACCCTCCCCTCCTGTTAAAAAATGTGCTCCATGTTCCTAGCCTAATTAAAAATTTGGTCTCGGTTCGCAAATTCACTATCGATAATCATGTCTCTGTCGAGTTTGACCCTTTTGGTTTCAATGTGAAGGATCTCAAGACGGGGATGCCGATTATGAGAAGCAATAGCACGGGGGACCTCTACCCTTTACACGCCCCGAACCAGCCCACCGTCTCCTATCCCCAAGCTTTCACCGCCGTTCCATCTACTACTTGGCACGGCCGTCTTGGTCATCCCGGCTCTAGCATTTTTAATTCTTTATGTACTAATAAAACTTTGTCGTGTCGTCCTATGAACAATTTATCTATTTGTCATTCTTGTCAATTAGGCAAGCATATCAAATTGCCGTTTTCTAAGTCGTTATCCACCACTGTTGCTCCCTTTGACATTATGCATACGGATTTATGGACTTCACCTGTTTTAAGTACCCTTAACCATCGTTATTACGTGTTGTTTCTTGACGACTACACAAATTTTTTATGGACATTTCCGATCACCCACAAATCACATGTGTATCTGATGGTCGGTTTGTCGTCAAAACAAGCATCAAAAATAACCCAATAAAAGTAGTATAAAGGGGTCGAAATCCACGAGGATGGGGGAGGTCAACTACTAGTTCGATTGAATCCTATTCTAGCCTAAAATATGACGGATTGGAAAGTTAACTAAAAACTAGGAAAAACAAGTAATCGCTAAGTAATAAAGATGAAAACAATTAAGGGAAAGGCTAGGGTAAAAGGTTCACCTTAGGGGGATTTAATGGGTTAGTCGGGTAACTAGCGAAAGAGGTAAATAATTCGAGTAAAATCGATTCCTAATGTCTCAACAATCGATAATCATCAACAAGCTATCGCATTTGTCTCAAATCACCCATATAAACACTTAGTCTAATCGTCTCTACCACCGTCGCTTAAGAGAAGATCAAACCATGCTTGATAAAATGGTAACTTTCGTTCACACATTTCATCAAACACTTGGTGTTCATATGGGCAATACCCAAATCATTTACCACAAACTTGCTAATTAACCAACCTAATACCCCACATGATCCACCCTTAGGCTCCCCTAAACCCTAGAGGATAATCTACTCACACATGGTAAAGGAAATCAAAGCACTAAAGGGAAGGGGGAGTTCAATCACCATAATACTATGAGAAGAATAAAGATAATAATCAAAAGATGAACTATAAACTATAGATGGAAATTAATTGCATAAACAATAAAAAGATGAGAGATTTTATACCAAACAAACTTATATTGATGAGTATGAGGGAATGTCTTCACCCAAGTCTTCAATACAAATTCCAAGAAATGAAAATGAAATGCTAAAATCAACAACTTGAAAATGAGAAACTAAAACTGGATTAGGGAAATATTAGGAGAGTATTTAATGATTAATTTGGGTTACAAGTTTCTAGGGTTTCGTGCTAAGAAGAATGTTAAAGACTACTCAAAAAACTGCTTACAAAATAATAAGGGGGGGTATATATAGGTCTCTCGAAATTAAGGAAGAAATTAGAAGAAAATGCGAATTTTTCAGTCTTGTGTTCCCGGCCGGTCGACCGGCCGCCGGGCCTCTGACCGGCCTGGAGCACATGCGTGACTTCAGGAACTTTGCCTTCAAAATCTTCAAAAATCTTCTAAGTATGGGAAATAATGGTCTGGGCCGGTCGACCGGCCGCCGGTCCCCCACCGGCCTGGAGCACCAAATCACTCTCACATACATTCTGATGTAGGTGTGGGCCGGGTAGTCGACCGGCCGCCGGTGGACCGGCCGGCGCTACCTGGGCCTTTTCTTCACTTTTTCATTTCTTTCACTTGCAGTGTGGTGGTCTGGGCCGGTGGGCCGGCCGCCGGTCTGGGGACCGGCCTGGGCCACCTGATAACATACTTCTTCATTTTTCGTCTCATCTTCGAATCCCGACTCATGCAATGTCTTTATGCACCGATTTCCTCATTTCCGCCTTAATTCCTGCAAATTGAGATCAATATTCATAGCGCGGGAAATCGGGAAATAAAATGCAATTAAAGACACGCAAATCCGTGTAAACGGACCAAAATGGGGACGAAAATGAGGTAAAAATGTGACTAAATGAATGCTTATCAAAATTCCCCACACTTAAGACTTACTCGTCCCCGAGTAAGTAAACAAAATTCGAGACCCATAAGTACCCTTATTCAATACTACACTAATACTCAGGCTTCAACCTAAACTATTAATAATATCCGACGGTAGGCAATTAACGGGCCTCCTCCGTCCCTTCAACTCACAACGAGATACTCATGAGGTAGAGTACTTCCTTGCAAGGCAAGTAGGGGCTTGCTCAAAATCTCGACGCATCCAAATGAAAAACACGTAAGAACACGACAAAGATGCATCTAACAAAAGAAAAATCACATGCCTCATCCATGTGACGGAAATATCTAAAAGGAAAACCGTTTAAATAATGCATGATCCTTGTAAGCCACTAATATCATAAAGCATGGAAAAATATTCGCCTCCTAGCGGTGCAAGTCTAATGAAAATTTCGAACCCCGTCTACTATTTGCTTGGCCAAAAGCGATAAAATGGAAGATGGAAATGAAATCCTCGTGACGTTATTAAGCACAATAGCATATGGAATTCACGTTTCTCAAATAAATGAGACACAAGGGTCGTCCCGTCTCACTATGCAACTTCAAAGGTGAATGATTCAAGAAGGATAAAAGGAAATTGAGATTTGAGTCTTATTGCTTGGAAAATTTTTCATTTCACACTTTGCTTTCTTTTTCTTTTTCTTTCTTTTTGATTTGCATTTTGGTTTGCAATTTTTGGCATGAAAGCACACGGTTTCCGTCAAGGACATGCGGTCGGAACCAACAATAGGGGTATCCCCACCGTAGTGGCATCGAAAGGGGGCCTAGATATGGGCCCACTAGAATCCCTAGAAGTTCCGTTTTGCACTTCCTCGACGAAAACAAGAAAAGATGATAATTGACTCAATATTTTCAGCTTGTTTGATTTGTTTCCTTTTTTTTTTTGATCAAAAGTGGAAGAACAATGAATCATGGTTGGTTGCATAGCAAGAACGGTCACCTAAGAATTCTTTCTACCATCGGAATAATCACATCAATCGAGGGTGTCGAGGTGGAATAAGCGCAAACTCGTGGCTCGGCATTAGTAGACGGGTTAAAACTCACTAGAAATGCACAACCCAGGGCGTCTAAAATTCCACGATTAAGATGAACACTTTATGAATAAAAAAGTAGCAAAAAGGGACTATGCACATTCAACAATCTTTCCAAAAAGACAATTATTAAAACATTTTTCTAAATGCAACTATATGCCATGATGCAATCTAGCATATATACAACTTAAATGCACATGCTCTAACCGACTATATGACACATAAGCTAATGCTATCTCCTAACAGCACACAAGTGGCACACACGCCAATCAACAAAATTCACACCATCGTCATCAACACATCCCGCCCTCAAGTAAGAAGGAAATGAGATAAGGGAGAAGAGAAATAGGAAAGATCTCACCAAAGCGTCTTCATTTTCCCTTTTTCGTGCCTCATATGATGTGGGGCGCACCTATGGATGGAGATAAAAAGAAACACACGGCAATATATACAAAATAAACTATATACAAACTAATCTAAACATATATTTTTTGGAAAATTTTCAAATTTTTTTTTCGATTTTTAGGCATTTTTCAACTTTTTTCAAAAATCAACGATATATACAAAAGAAATAAAATCCTCCCCACACTTAAGTCTTACTCGTCCCCGAGTAAGTGACTCAAATATGGAAGGAGAGAAAAAAGAAAAGGAAAAACAAAACAATCTTTTTGGGTTTTTCAATTTATGGGAATTCCCTCCCCACACTTGGTATTTACATGGTGTGAGGGGTGAATTCAAAACAAATAACATGTTTTTGGGTTTTTAAATATTTTGAAAAATAAAAACATGTTTTTGGGGTTTTTAAATATTTTGAAAAATAAAAACTTGTTTTTGGGGTTTTTAAATATTTTGAAAAATAAAAACAATATGAACAATATATACGAGAGGGTTAGCTCTAAGTAAATGCATGGACTAAATAAAAGTCCTAAAACTAAATGCAAAATGATATAATACAATGTCATGATCTAAGTAAATGCAAACTACACTATATGGATGCAAGGCTAATATGTGACGATATGTTACAAAATTAAATTCTAATGCAAGCCTAAATGGATGCAACTAAATGGATGAAACTAAATGGATGACTAGGCTAAGATATAATACAACTATCTAAATGCATGCGAAAATGTAAATATGATGAAGATTTGGATTATAAGGGATCATACTCATGGGTTTCCGGCCTCAAGAGTATCCAGTGAAATCAGAGGATGTAGTATCAAATTGGCCATGACTGGCCTCAGCAAAAGACGCATCTACATCCTGGGCTCCCGAACCAGAGCCGCCACCCTCCACTATCTCGAACCGTGGACCCATCCTGTCAAACCACTCGGCATTCTGAGCCGCAATCTCTGGGTCCACCTCCTCCTCATCAACTACCGGCTGAGTAAAACCCGGCGCAGAAGAATAATAGTCTGGCTGAACATTGAAATCACCAAACACCCTAGAACCCTGATCATACCCGCCCTCTGGCCACATGAAATAGGACGGATGTGGGCCAACTGGCTCCCTATACCCCTCCCTACACCAATTATCGTAAGAAGGGTATTGGCCAAGAGCCAAGTCATAGTACATCCTGTCCATCCGCTGCGACAAAAGAGCTCTATCCCGAGCCTCCTCCTCTCGCCACTTAGCTGCCGCCTCTCTCTCCCTAGCCGCTGCCTCTCTCTCCGTAGCTGCTGCCTCGGAGGCCAAAGTCATGTCGGCCATGAACTGGATCAAGGAGGGATCTAAAGGTGGGTAACTGGTAGTGGTGGAAGTGGATGCGTCGGGTTGGGATGAATTGGGCCAAGGGCGCCACTGCTGCTGATGATAGAAGGGGCTCATATAAGGCAATGTGGTGGAAGTGGGGCCCCGCTCCTCTCTCCTATATGTAGTGACGGGGGCAGTAGGATCTCGCCTACATGCGGTAACTGGAGCTAAAGGATCTTCCGGGGTTTCTTCAGGTGGTGGTGGAGGGTTCTCCTCCTCTAAGGGGAGAAGATAATGTGCGCTATCAGGAACCACTTTCATAGCCGCACTATTAGGGAGGGGAATAGAATTTACCCCTCGAATCCTCCAGTAAGTCTTCCCGTCCTCAACCCTCTTTATTACCCACTCAAGCTTCTTAAAAACGTAATCCTCCGTCAACAATGAGTATCCCCCTAAACACCTCAAATTACGCTCATCTAGAGCATCTCTACAAAGTACATGAGCAATCTTGGTAACAATCCCCCCTAAATGGATTCCGGTAGGGCTAAACGGGTCATTGGCAATTTTCTGGAAGTGGATAACGACATGATGACCGATGTTGATCCCAAACTTATGCGGCTGTTGGAACAAGTAAGCCGCCAAAATCGAAAGCTCATCGGCCCTAAAATTATGACACTCCTCTCTCCCAAACAACGTCCAACCCATAAACCTATGCCAAAACCTAATAGGGGCATTGTGGCAAGCATTTGCCGGTCTCTTAGTTCCTTTCTCAAACTCAAACCCCGATATAGCAGTCCACACATCATTCACATTAAAGCTTTCGGGGACCTTGTACGTCTTATGATATTTGACCCCTAAAACTTTACAAAACTTCTCAAGGGGAAGGTTAAAAGCAGTATTAAGTAGGCGAAAGGAAACAATTTTGACCATACCCGTATTTCTATCTTTCTCATGACTAAACGAACTCAAAAATTCCCAAGTGAGACGGGGGGTAAGTACGGAAGTGCTGCCCGTATAGTTCCCCCATACCCAAACCCTTGAAAAGTTCAAGAGTGACCGTATCAAGGCCAAGGTTCCGCATAGTATTCCGGCAAATAAAACGGGAGTGGGGAAGAGGTCTACGCTTTAAACATTGAAATTTACCTCTTGCGATTTCACTTACAAAGACGATATCCGGAAAATCGTTATCCGGACCCATTCCCGCCGTCACTTGTTGGAGCCTAGCCTCCAACTCCGCCTCAAGTTGAGCTCTTGTCCTTTTCCTTGGTGGTTGTTGAGCCATGTTGATTTTCGGAATATTCAATTGAAAGAGGGAAAAATTGGGTTTTTGAGGTTTTGGGATGTATTTAGGTGAAGTAGTGGGTTAATTTGTGGGTTAGATGTTGGATTTGGTGAGTTTTGGGGGTGTTTTTGTGAGTTTTGGTGAGTTTTTGTTGTGGGTTTGTTGAGTTTTGAAGGAAGGAAGAAGAAAGAAGGAAGGAAGAATGAAGAAGAATGAAAGAAAGAAAAAAAATTTTGGCTCACGAGTGATTTAATTGCTCTCGGGTGGGTTCTGGGCCGGTCCAGGCACCGGCCGCCGGTCGACCGGCCTGGACCCCAAGTCAAAATTTTGATTTTTTTGGATTTTTGGGTTTTTGCGTTATCAGGTAGTCTAGGCCGGTCAGACCCCGGCTGCCGGTCGACCGGCCTAGAACGCAGCTCAAAAATTCTCAACTTTCAAAAACTCAGCAATAGTGTGCTCTGGGCCGGTGACAGACCGGCCGCCGGTCGACCGGCACAGAACACAGCTCAAAAATTTCCAAAAAATCAGCCTCTATGATAATGTGCTCCAGGCCGGTTGGCACCCCGGCTGCCGGTCGACCGGCCTGGAACACCTGCACATCAATTTTCAAACTTCAAAATCACCTTCTGGAGTGCTCTGGGCCGGTCGGCAGCCCGGCTGCCGGTCGACCGGCCTGGAGCACGTCTTCAAATCTTCACCTCGTCTTCAAAAGTCACAACAAATCCCCTAAGAAACCCAAGACACCAACAATAATCACCCAACCAACATAATCCCAATGATACGGTTTCAAACCAAACCCGACTACAAGTGTTTCAAACTTTCCTAAAACTTCTTCCTAAAGACGGAAAACCCGAGTACACAAATCCAAATCTTCACAACTATTCCTAATATGCATGCTATATACAAAAAAATTGGTGGTTGTTGAGGGACTCCACCAAACCTATCAAATCTCAAGAGTTTACAAACAAGACTCCTCCTCGGGAAGTGGATCCCCAAGGAAGAGTACTTCCACCGTGCCCTTTTCATCTCCATCGAAATATCTTTTCACTCGATGCCCATTGACCTTGAAATTACCACCTTCTTCGCTCCAAAGTTCAAAAGCTCCATGTGGTGAAATGTCAATAACTTTGAAAGGACCCGACCATCTAGAGCGTAGCTTTCCCGGAAACAACTTGACTCTAGAATTATAGAGCAAGACTTGGTCACCCACTTTTACATCTTTATCAACTAATTTGGCATCATGCCATTTCTTTGTTTGCTCCTTGTAGATTTTTGAGCTCTCGTAGGCATCAAGTCTTAGCTCTTCAAGTTCATTCATTTGGAGAAATCGTAGCTCTCCGGCCATATCAATATCAAAGTTCATCTCCTTTAAGGCCCACCATGCCTTGTGCTCCAACTCGATTGGCAAGTGACAAGCTTTTCCATAAACAAGCTTGTAGGGAGTTGTGCCGAGTGGAGTTTTGAAAGCGGTGCGAAGGGCCCATAGAACATCCGGAAGCTTTTGAGACCAATCCTTCCTACCTTTGCTTGTAGTCTTCTCCAAGATGGCTTTTATTTGACGGTTTGAGACCTCTACTTGCCCACTCGTTTGAGGGTGGTAGGCAAGAGCGGTCTTATGAGTGACACCATGGGAAGAAAGTAAGAACTTGAAAGTGCTCTTCCTAAAGTGCGAACCCCCGTCGCTAATCACCACCCTTGGGGTCCCAAATCTCGGAAATATAGTGTTCTTGAAGAGCTTGATAACAACCTTAGCATCATTTGTTGGGGTGGCAACGGCTTCAATCCACTTGGACACATAGTCCACCGCTACCAAAATGTACTCATTCCCACAAGAGTTGGGAAATGGTCCCATGAAATCAACTCCCCAACAATCAAAAAGCTCAATCTCAAGAATGTTTTGAAGGGGCATCTCGTTCCTTTGACTAATATTCCCCGTTCTTTGGCACCGATCACAAGATTTGACAAAGTAGTGGATATCCTTGAACATAGATGGCCAATAGAAACCACCTTGTAACACCTTTGCAATGGTGCGAGATGTACCAAGGTGGCCCCCATAGGCCGAGTTGTGAATTCTATCAACTATCTCCATACCTTCTTCTCTAGGAACACATCTTCGGAACATGCCATCACCACACTTGCGAAAAAGATGTGGGTCATTCCAAAAATAGCGTTTTGAGTCATGCTTCAACTTCCTCCTAGCTCTAGCATCCAACTCTTCCGGAATAACCCCACTCACAATCAAATTTGCCAAGTCCGCAAACCATGGTGATTTACCACCTATCATCATCAAACTATCTTCTCTCAACCACTCATTGATCGGGCCACTCTCATCCCTCAACCCATGATCTTCGGTAGTCAATCTAGATAGGTGGTCGGCAACAACATTCTCCGACCCCGCCTTGTCTTTAATTTCCAAGTCAAACTCTTGAAGCAAAAGAATCCACCTCAAGAGCCTTGGCTTTGCATCCTTTTTCACTAACAATTGCCTCAAAGCGGAGTGATCCGAGTATACCACAACCTTAGCACCAACAAAGGATTGCCGGAACTTTTCCACGGCATGAACAATAGCTAGCATCTCCTTTTCCGTCGTAGAGTAGTTGACTTGGGCTTGATCAAGAGTTTTGCTTGTGTAGTAGATTACATGATGCTTCTTGTCCACAACTTGGCCAAGCACCGCCCCGACCGCATAATCGGAGGCGTCGCACATAACTTCGAAGGGAAGGCTCCCATCCGGTGATCGGATTATGGGAGCCGTCACAAGAGCCTCCTTCAACCTACAAAAAGCACTCAAGCAAAATTCATCAAATACAAATGGTGTGTCTTTGAGAAGAAGAGAAGTTAAAGGCTTGGCTATTTTAGAAAAGTCTTTGATGAAACGTCGGTAAAAGCCCGCATGGCCTAGAAAGCTTCTCACTCCCTTCACATGTGTAGGGGGTGACAAGTTTTCTATTACCGAAACCTTAGCCATATCAACTTCTATGCCTCTCTTAGACACGATGTGACCAAGCACAACCCCCTCCTCCACCATAAAGTGGCACTTCTCCCAATTGAGGACAAGGTTGTGCGCCTCACATCTTTGCAAAACATTAGACAAATTCACAAGTCCAAGATCAAATGAGTCTCCATGGACACTAAAGTCGTCCATGAAGACTTCCATACTCTTCTCAAGAAAATCGGCAAAAATTGCCGTCATACATCTTTGGAAAGTCCCCGGAGCATTACAAAGCCCAAAGGGCATCCTCCTATAAGCATAAACTCCTATGGGACAATTGAATGTGGTTTTCTCTTGGTCTTCCGGGTGTATGGGGATTTGGAAAAACCCGGAATAACCATCTAGAAATGAATAGTAAGAGTGCCCCGCCAACCTTTCAAGCATTTGGTCAATAAAGGGGATGGGGTAGTGGTCTTTGAGGGTGGCGGCATTTAATTTGCGATAGTCAATGCACATCCGCCACCCGGTCACGGGTCTAGAAGCTAAGAGAGTCCCATCCTCTTGTTCCACCATAGTCACCCCTCCTTTCTTGGGCACTACATTGACGGGGCTCACCCAAGAACTATCGGTTATTTGGTAGATAATCCCGGCCTCTAACAACTTCATAACCTCACTTTTAACCACTTCCGCCATCTTAGGGTTCAACCTACGTAGCCCATCTACCTTAGGTTTGCTACCCTCCTCCAAGACAATTCTATGCATGCAAAGATTAGGACTTAACCCTTTGATATCATCAATGCTATATCCAAGTGAGCCCCTATGAGTTTTCAAAACTTTCACAAGTTCAAGTTCTTGGCCTTCACTCAAATTAGCATTAATGATAACGGGATAAGTCTCTCCCTCACCTAAAAAAGAGTACTTAAGTGAGGGAGGTAAGGGCTTAAGTTGTACCTTTGGAGGGAGAAGGCCCTCCACCTTCTTCATTAGTTCATCATCTACCTCGTGGTCATCTCCCATCTCCTCATCATGGAGTGCCACTTGTAGAGCTTCTTCTTCATGCTTCTCCTCTTCATGCACTTTCTCAACCACTTCCTCTATGACCTCTACCGATCATGCCTTGTGAAACATTGGTCCCTTCACTAGATGTGGAAGATTAAATTCAAGGGTTTCGTTTCCCACCCTAAAGGTTAGCCGCCCGTCCCCCACATCAATGAGGACTCCTCCGGTAGCCAAAAAGGGCCTACCAAGGATGATGGGAGTGTGGCTATCCTCCGGGATATCTAGGACAACGAAATCCGTGGGGATCAAAAATTTGCCAACTTTAACGGGTACGTCCTCAAGCACCCCCAAAGGTTGCTTAACGGACCTATCCGCTAGTTGTAGAGTCATAGAAGTGTGGGTTAAACTGTCCAGTCCAATTCTTTTAGCAATAGTTAAGGGAATGACACTTACACTTGCACCATTGTCACATAATGCCCTTGAAATCATGACTCCCCCCACAACACAAGGGATAGAGAACCTTCCGGGGTCCCCAAGTTTTTTTGGCATTTTAAAAGAGTTAGGATTAATGAGGAGAGCACTACACTCCGCCTCCATAATCATAACATCTTGGGTACCCAAAGTTCTCTTATGAGTCAAGATGTCTTTTAGAAATTTTGAGTAAGTGGGCATGTTCAATATCACATCGGTGAAAGGTAAGGTCACTTCAAGTCCCTCAAGCATTTTTCTAAATTGGG
>JAIUZE010011910.1:0-27931 GCA_022085475.1 Heliosperma pusillum | reverse complement strand
ACGTTGGGTATTAACATCTTCGGGCCACTCGAGGAGTAGTGACTGGAAATGCGTGGCCACGCTCGGAAGAGATCTATGGTAGATTTTCCGGTCAGACAGTTACACTCCAGATCGAGAAAACCACTCAATTTATTTTTCCAATCGCAAGTGCGACCTGAAAGACACCTTGCGATGAGTGGGAGGATGTGATAAGAGACAAGAGAATCGGTGGACGCACACTTGTGTCAGGACAAGTGGGAGATTGTGGAGTAGGTGTCCTCCACAAATAGTGCGCCACATAATAAATCTTATTAAGGAATATAATTGGGATATTTATTGACTATATATATGATTAGTCAGTTGATTAACGTAAATCAATAACGGTTGGCTGACTCGAGTTTGACGTTATTGTCGTTTGACGGCGGTGATCAACTGATCCCTTTCGGTCACACCTAAAGGATGAAATCCAAATAGTAACTAATTATTTGGATACGATACAGTTAATTAGTACATTACATATATTCGATATGTACGAGAGTTAATTATTAGAAAATGAGTTAAGAACTCAAATTCGATTAAGCTTATTTTTCAATTATGCGATAATTGACTAATAAATTTATATCTTATTTTAATACGATTAATAAGATTTAACTTAGTAATTAATCGTTAAATTACTAAATTAGTTGAGGTTTTGAGATAGAGGTAATTAGTTAATTATATTTACAAGGAGTTGTAAAATAAATTAACTAAGCATTGTGGGACCCATTATATATTGATATAATGGTAAAATATTACTTAAAATGTTAAGTACATATTATTTATTTAATTGAGTCATATAATTGTCATATGATCAAATTAACACTATTATACAAGATAATTAACCATATGATCAATAAGTATTTGTGAGACAAATATCAAAAATCAAAATGGACCAAACTAGGCCATTGTGGCCGGTTAGATTGTAGTTACATGGTGATGATTGTTGTTCTTGTTTTTACTCTTTAGTTACTAATTGAAAGTGGCATAACAAGTAGAATATAATCATCACATATATTACAACACTCCACTCAAATGCATGTGATCAAATTGAACAAAATGAGAGTCCTTTTGGACTAATATGGTCCGGCCAAAATACCCTTATAATGTGCAATTGTTGTTCATTTTTTCATGACTTGATTTTGTGCGATTTTTATACTTCTCTCTAAAATCCTTCCTCTCACTAATAGCTCTCATATACTAATATTTCCTAAGTATTACTAGTGTAATAATATAGTCTAATATTAGTAGTATATCATCTATCTTATTATCTAGTTAATAATAAGGGTATATTATTTGGTGTCATCTTGGTGCAACTTGAAGGAGGTCTTCTACTTTGGAGATTTCTTGTTCATCCATATTATTAGCTCAAGAACAACAAGAAGGAGTTCTTGTTGTGCCCATATTATTTCCATATCAATGTGAGGAAATTTCTTCTTTTATATAAATGTCTTTATATTTGCATGCATGTTACATAGATCATTAAATACTAAATTAACAAGTAATTTAGCAAGTAATTAGAGGAGTCTAATTAAGGTCTATGGACTTGCACACTCTTCTCTCAACAAGCAAATGGTAAGTAAATATGTATAAGAAAGAGAGAAGAAAATATAGTCACTCACCTAGACTACGACCGACACAACATGCATTGCTAACTAATATGAAAGATGATTTCAAGCACCGTACACACGCATAACCACCGATCAAGGACAATCACGTGCCGAACATTTGCAAAAATATGGATATGTGAGGCTAATTGGTAAGAAGGGGCAAAACAAATAATGGAAATGTGAGGGTAAATAGCCAAGCTAGTTCGTAACAAAACCGCAATAGAACTCGTTCCATCTTCCAATAATCAAAATTTAAGCTCGATGCCTTAACAATTATAGGCATATACAACACAAATCCCATAAGACACCTCAACAAAATAATGATACGCACAGGAGGTGTAGAACACAGAATTTCAGCCAATTATTTTTTCTTTTCTTTTTCTTGGCTGATTGAGGAAATCCTCTCGATCGAGCTGAATGAATCACTCGATCGAGGCACATAAACACAAAATCCGCTCGATCGAGCTAAACAAAGTACTCGATCGAGACACATCAACACTTCTCTTCTTTTTCTCGCAAAAACCCACTCCAATCAATGAAAACGAGCCAAAGCTGACGCAATGACATGAAATACCTCGACTACTAAACTAGCTCAGCAAAGGTAGGCTTAATTTAGGATGTAGTTAAGGGAAACAGGCAGATATGGCTTTATGTGGAGTTAATGGGGTAAAATGAGGAAAAGGGAGATGCAAATATTCTCAAAACACGTGATACCGGCCACAGACCCAATGCGTGCAGGCAATAAGATATCAAAACTCATATACAAGCAAATGACACGAGATGTGGGGAGTAACTACTCTCATTCCTAGATGAACTGGTCATGGATGTCACCAGTTATAGGCTCTAAAATCTCAGAATATATAAGTAGTTTGCCAAAAAGTTGAGTCAAGTCTAATAATCAAATATAAATTCCAAGACAAAATTCATAGTTCACTATTTCGATTTTACTAAATAACTCAAGAAAGGTGCAAAGAATAGTATAAAATAGACTCGTAGTGCAAGTTCATCATGAACAAGACTCCAATCCAACTCAACTATATGCTAAAATAAACGTGATATTTTTGATTTTTTCAAAATTTTCTAATTAACATGAATTGTAAACGTGAATGCAATACAAATACAAATGCAGACGCAAAAGGATGTAAAACACTTCCCCAAACCAAAAATAGACAATGTCCTCATTGGCTAGCACAACAGCATAAACGGGAAAGGGAAAAAAAACAACCTAATACATGTTCCTAATGAATGAAATATATATGAAGAATGGAAAAACAAAAGGAACAGAAAAACTCACAAGACAAAGCTTCCCCAAACCAGCATCAAACTGGGGAGCTAACATCACCTACTCCCATCCGTCTCCTCTGTCTCTTCTACCCTGTACGTCGGGTCCCTCTCCTCCTCCTGAGCTAGTCTCCTAGCTGCCAACTCCGCACGCTCCCTCATGGCCCTCTGTGCCGGCGTCTCGTCTTCTTCCTCTCCAGAAGAAGAGGAAGAAGAAGATGGTGAAGGATACCCACCTTCTGGGTAACTGTAGAACGAGGGATGAGGCCATCCAGCAGGAATAGGACATCCTCTGCGGATGTGGTCCTCGTAGATAGGGAACAAGGCCAAGGCCTGATCCCGTCGCATCAGTGCAATATCCCTGCGCATCTCAAGTAGCAAAGCATCACGACGCCCTTGGTCCATGACCTCAGGCGTCTCAAACAGGGGATGACAAATAAAATTAGCCGGAAAAACCGACTCAGGAGGTGGAGTGGTGACAGGTGGGGGCGTGACAGTGGTCGGCCCCACCTGTTGAGAACCCGACATTCCTCTTCTTAGTGGAAGAGGAAGGTGTGAAGGGTAGATGGTAGACAGAGGGAGGGGGTTTCACCCCTCTCACTGTAGTGAGAGGTGAAAGAGAAGGCAATGTAGGGCAAGGTAAGACGACGGATGTGAAACCACATATCTTCCACACCCGACGCTGAGAGCCCGTAATCCAAGTAAACCCAATCATGACTGGTTTGTCTAAATCGACTCCTGGTCCTATGCGCTGGTGAGTCCTAGGGAAGTCTGTATAAAGGTGGCGGCTATCCTACTGACCAGACCGCCACAGACTACGGCGCTAGACACCCTAGACTCTAAGTTCTTCCAATGAAGAGCCACCAAGTAAGCGATGTTCAGAACAAACGGGGTACCGCTATCAATGTTCAGGTACCCCGCCAAGATGGCTAACTCGGTGTTGGTAATGTTGTTGGGTTCAGGCCTAGCAAAAATCGACTCTCCTAAAAGTCGCAGAAAATAGCGCAGTGCTGGGTGGTGAACGTGGGCTACCCTACGAGAGCCGTAGGGTGTGTGAGAGAGAGCGGTCCAGACCTGGGGCAACAACTTCCTAGGGGCTGCTAAAAGACCGTCACTCGAAAGACCCAAGACCTCCCCAAACCTAGCTAAGTTCCACGAATGCGACTCGTTAAAGAGTCGGAAATGAATGCAAGCGCTAGTCGGTGAGGTAACATACATATCAGACTCAAAAATATAAGAGCTGAAAAATTCGAGCGTAGGTACTCGATATGTATACTCCCTCATCGAGGCCAAACCCGACATGCCCGTCCCGTTAAGCCACAAACAAACATCAGTGAGTAAACCTAGCTCCTCTAGGTCGGACGGTGCAAAAAATAACTCAAATGGATGGGGCAGTCAAGTAAATAAGATAACCGTTTCCGGTGAAAATTAGAAACGAATTGTACCTCCCTTATCCCTTGTAGTGGCCCGAGGGACTCCACGATAGGTGGCTGACTAGCAGTCTTAATAGCTTTCGGTGGTGCCATTCCTTGAGTAGTGGCCAGCTTATGTGCTGCTAGCTGGCTGGTGGTCAACACCTTCTTACGAGGGGCGAGTGTTGAACTGGAAGGCAGAACAACGGTCTCAGCAGTGACCGTTACAGGAGTCGGAGCTTCAGTGTGCTCCGTGGAGACTGTCTCAGCAGCAGCCTCGGTAATCGTGACAGCAACTTCAGTCACAACGGCAGCGGCAGTCTCGGCAGTAGCAGGAACTGCGTCAGTTGTCGTCGCAGCGACTACCTCGGGAACCGTGGCTTTACTTGGGACTGAACTTGATGCCATAGCTACAAAATTATCAACAAGGACCAATCAATAACATCTAATTTACTTGATTAATCCTATAATCATTAGCTAACCCTAATTGAACCGGAAAGGGAAAGGGATTATGAATTAAATAGTAAAATAGGAAAAGAAAACTTACTTGTTGATGATTACCCGAACAATATATAGCAATTAATCAAAAAATTGAAGAATCGAATTAGCAAACCCTAGTTCACGAAAACTCCAATTAACCGAAATTAAAGGGGAAAGGGAGAGGGCTTTTCAATCAATTGCAAAAGTGAAAAGTTGGGGTAAATGTAGTTGGTAATTAATTGGGAATATCACGGATTGCAGGAAGGAATTTGCAGAAAGGGAATCGAAAGATGAAGAGCAAGAAGCAATTGGGATCGAGTAAAAAAAGAAAGAGGATCGAGGACTGCCTATTTATAGTTAAGCTTTTTCAGTCGATCGAGTAGAATTTCTACTCGATCGAGGATTTCTGTCAGTCTGGACTGCTCGATCGAGTAGGTCTTGAGTTACTCGATCGAGTAGTCGTCTTTTGATGATCCACATTTTACTCGATCGAATGGCAAGCTCCTCGATCGAGCTCTTTTTCTCTCCCAAGTCACTCGATCGACTAAGAGTGTACTCGATCGAATGATTTTCCTCTATGCTTAGCCTTCGCCTTTCAGCAATTTGATTTCCGCTTCTATTTCCTGCAAAATCGATACAACACAATACCCAAAAAAATACCAAAAATCGTCTAATCAGGAAAAAATAAATTGTTCATCTAAACTACGGATTATAACGTAAATGTCTAATCTAAGTAAATAGTCTAATTATCTAAGTGTCTAACGAAAACGCGATAAATGTTATTTACAATTTGCACGGGGTTGCAAACCCGGCTACCAACCAAACAGTTTCATGACAAGGCCACCGTGAGGCCTTTGACTTGCGGAATTACTCTCAGCTGCGGTAATTTTCGTCTTCTTTCTCCACACGTATAATCGTTTCTTGGAGTCGAGCTCCACTTCGGAATCACTTGCGTACATGCGAGCTCCGTTGTCCTTCTTGGACTTCTTCTTCTTGACGTCTTCACGCGAACCTGGCTTTCCCTTTTCCAGCTCCAATGCTACTGATTTACTACCTGTAATGCAACACACAACAGCATGTTCCTCCAATTCGCTCCCAAGCTGGGGCGGAGGTGTTACGATAGCAATGGGGATATCACAGATAAGAGCTATAGGTTCGATAGGAACCGAAGCTTTGTCATGCGTGAATAAATCAGGTGTGATATCAGATAAGGGAACTGCGTGACATGGAGACACAAGCATAGAACCCTTACTAGCATGAGACTGCGTGAATACTAAGTTCTCCCCACCTATTTGAAAAGTCAAAGTTCGTAACCCAACATCGATAACCGCTTGCGCAGTATGCAAGAACGGTCTTCCCAAAATGATGGGAGTGTGAGAATCCTCAGGTATATCTAAAACTATGAAATCGACCGGGATGAAGAATCTTCCTATTTGCACAGGAACATCCTCTATGATTCCTAAGGGTCGAGACAAGGTCTTATCTGCCATCTGTACCATCATGTTTGTACACTGAAGCTTGGTAAAGCCTAACAGTTTGGCTAAAGACAAAGGTAAGACGCTAACACTAGCTCCTAGGTCACATAACGCGTTGTCTATGAGATAGGTACCTATATGACATGGTATAGAAAAACTACCTGGGTCAGACAGCTTAGGGGGGCATTTGTTATGGAGGAACGCAGAGCATTCCTCAGTTAACGCTACAGTTTCTATAGTATCAACCAACCTCTTACGCACAAGAATTTCTCGCATAAATTTTAAGTAAGAGGGTACCTTTAATAGGAGATCTGCAAAAGGAACGTTCACCTTGAGATCGCGTACAATGTCCGCGAACCGAGCAAATTCCTTCTCGACCTTAGCCTTCTTCAATCGACCAGGAAAAGGAACTGGAATGTCAGGATTACCACGTTGCATATCCTTGACAATTGCATTGTTGATCATCCGCTTGCTTAACCCTTTTGAACGAGCTTCTCGCTCATGAAAACCCATCGATCGAGTATTAATATCACTCGATCGAAGATTATCAGAGCTTAAACTGCTCGATCGAGCAGCTTCCTCAGTCAATTTATTCGATCGAGCAACTTGGTTCTCATGATCGACCACTTGTTCATCTGGATCACTCGATCGACCATCAGGAACCTCTCGATCGAGTAACTTGTCCTTCAATTCGTGCGATCGACTAACAGTATCATCTCGATCGAATACATTATCAGCTACAGCCTTCGCAACTTTGGGACGCGCATCAGAAATATCAGCAACTGTACCAGGGCTGTCATAAGCGAGACCGCTTCTCAGAGTAATCATGTTTAGCGTCTCCTTGTTCTTATCAGTTTGAGACGGTAACTGCCCAGGCTGCCTAGTCGATCTAGCTCCCGCCAATTGAGCAATCTGCGACTCCAAAAGCTTGATAGTAGCATTTGTTGCTTGATCAGATTTACTCATTTGGATCGCTAAAGCTTGGATCATAGACTTCAACTCCCCGACTTCTGAAATTCCTCCAGATGAGGAACTAGCTTGCTGTGAAGACTGGATTTTCTGAAATCCTTGCTTGTGCGGTGGTTGATACGTCGGCTTTGGTGGTGGAGGTGAAGGATTTAAGACGTTCTGGCTCGTCCATCTCAAATTGGGATGGATATTCCCTTGATTGTAATACCCACCTCCTTGACGGTATTGTTGAAAGGAAAAGACTTGTTCCTTTTCAGCAAGACAGTCTATAGTTGTGTGACCAGTGTCGCCACACCTCTCGCATGTAATCACATCATCTCGCTGCAGCAAATGAACCGTCTGCTGGTTATCTGCAGCTTGCTTCTCCCATTTGTCAAGTCTGGCATTTAGTTTATCGAATTTTGCATCCAGACCTTCAGAATCAATACTGGCTACCGTTTGTGTACCACTCCGCGGATTACCATACTCAGCACTATGGGTTGCCATCTCCTCTATCAGTTTCCAACCCTTATCATCATCAATTTCCTTCTGGAACCTCCCGTTTGACGCGGCATCCAAAACAGCTCGGTGATCATCATATAACCCATTGTAGAACTGGTTACATAAAAACCATTGTTCGAACCCATGGTGAGGAATAGACCTCACTAGTGTCTTGAAGCGATCCCAGGACTCATAGAGATTTTCATGAGTCGTTTGCTTGAAATTAGTAATCCGACCCCTCAAAGCATTCGTCCTCTGCGGTGGAAAATACTTCTTATAGAAAGCCAGTGCGAGTGTGGTCCAATCGGTAATACCCAATTCTTCTCGATTCAAGTTCTTCAACCAGTCTTTGGCGTTATCAGTAAGGGAAAAAGGAAACAAGAATTCCTTGATCTTGTTAGCTGTCACCCCTTTGGAAACCGGAATAGAAGAACAGTAGTCAGCAAAGGTCTCCATATGATTCCTCGGATCTTCCCAAGCCACACCCCTATATTTATCCTGCTGGACAAGCTTGATATAAGACGGACGAAGATCGAAAGTAGTTCCATCTTCGTCCGTTGTAAGTTTGAATCCTTGAGGTATACATGCAGCTGTAGGCTCAGAATGGCTAGCAATATTAGGCATCTTTGCTGGCAAAGTAGTCTCAACAGTCAAATCTTCCTCGAAAATGAAACTGTCGAAGACGGATTCAGAAGTACTCAAGTGTTCCTCCTGAACGGTCTTATCTACCCCTCTCTTTCTGCGTAGGAAAGTTCTTTCAGGCTCCGGATAGCTTCCACTAATTCGAGCCTTTGGGACCTGCGCATACACAACTATAGAGAGACAAATAAGAACAGTCTTAAGGAATTAGAAATTCCTTAAGACGAGACAGAAATAAATAAACAGAAAATTAAATTGCCTCCCCGGCAACGGCGCCAAAATTTGATGTGGTCGTTATACACCAAAAATAAAACCTAAGTCTACTAACTAAGAAGATAGCGGAAGTAGGGTCGATCTCCATAGGGAGGAAACTAATTAACTGAAATCTAAATCTGCAAGTAACAATCTGGGGGGGTTTGAAATTGTTTTAACTAACTAAATAAGATTAAAGGAAAGAGAAGTAAAGGAAGAAATAAATATGAAATAAATCAGATAAAGAGAAATATGCTAGGATTCGGTCCACTGCAGTATCGGCATCTACGGGTCAACTAAGTCAGTCAATCTATCAATGAGAAGGGCAATGGTTTTCTCCTCTCGGTCTCAAACCACCCTAGGGATTTTCCTAATTAACTCTCGTCCTCTTAGGAGTCACCTATCAATTCTAAGCAAGCCTTCCCTTCCAATCTCTCGATCCAGGTTGGGGTTAACTACCTAGCCTAGTCTCATGCGTGCACTCATTCAACTAGACCTCAATTAAATTGCAAAGATCGATTCTCATATTCAAGACTAACTAAAATAATCTATCCTAACATGCCTCTACTACAGTTTCCCTCATCCCAACATACAAGAGAATTAGCTACTCATGCTATTAACTATGCTAACAAAAACGATTGGACATATGATGATAGACATAATAAAATCGTAACTAATAAGCATAAACAATAACACACACTAATCAAGACGAGTAAAACAGTAATAAGGATTAAAAGGAAAGTAAGAATAAAAGAGAGAAAGTAGTTTACAATCTAAGCAAGTCCGGCGTAAAGAACAATCCACGTCGAATAACCTGAATGTATACTAAAGATTAAAAGTTCAGAACTAATGAAAGATTAATGTCTGCTAATTACTGAATGATTAAAACTGAATAATAATACATGCCTCCTAATGACGTAAATAAGAGTCATATATAATGTCTAACACGACTCTAAACCTAATTAAGCTTATGGACTTAAAGCCCGTGATAGGATCTACTCGATCGAGGGAAATAACCACTCGATCGAGGCTTTTATTCATGGAAATTAGTCGATCGAGCATTTGATCTGCTCGATCGACCAACTGGTAAACGGCTTCTACTCGATCGAGCAAAAGATGTAGCTCGATCGAGTTCTTCTGGCTCCAACTCACCTCGATCGACCAAATGCGTACTCGATCGAGGTCTTCTGGCATAGTACATAGTAAGAGTCATGACTTTGGGCTTGATGATAATGGTTTCACGCTTCCCAAGGCAAGAGCTCCTGTCCCGATCCTTCCATTCTCCTAAATGCATGCAAAGTGGACTGCTTTGGCTCGGTTTCTGCTACTATGTAGCTTGTACCTACAAAATGGTAATGAAAGTACAAAGTAGCCAAATAAGGGCATATGGTGACATAATATCACCTAAACGACATAGAAATGCGTGCATAAATGGACTAAAAAGTCTATATAAAATACACGCATCTGGAGTCATTACCTGAAGCCCAAGCCTTTTGTCCTACACTCTGATCATGAGGCATTGAAATACATAAGAGGCCAACATAAGCTCAGCCACACGCATGCTAAGTGGGTGGAATTCCTCTAGTCATTCACCTTTTCTAGAAAATACAAAGAGGGCAAACAGAATGTGGTGGCTGATGCATTATCTAGGAGGTACACTCTGCTATCAACTATGGAGCAAAGGGTTCTTGGCTTTGAGTTCATGAAGGATATGTATCAGGAAGATCCAGACTTTGCAGAAGATTGGTTAGCACAGAAAGAGGGAACAAGAACCATTGACTCACCCTATTACACTCTGCAAAATGGATTCTTGTTCAAGGGAAATAAGCCGTGTGTTCCCAGAGGATCTTACAGGAGCCTATTGATCAAGGAGGTGCATGGAAGTGGCCTTGGAGGGCACTTTGGAGTTCAAAAGACTGTGGACATACTACAAGATCAGTTTTACTGGCCTAAGATGATGGGAGAAGTCCAAATAGTACTCAGAAGGTGTGGAGTTTGTCAAAAGGCCAAGAGTTCTTTTCAAGCAGGGCCTTACACTTCCCTACCAGTCCCATGTAGGCCTTGGGAAGATGTAAGCATGGATTTCATAGTGGCATTGCCTAGGACAGCAAGGGGGAAAGATTCTATCCTGGTGGTTGTGGATAGGTTCTGTAAGATGGCACATTTCATTGCTTGTAAGACGACTGAGGATGCTGTGAGTGTAGCAGAGCTATAGCTTGATGAGGTGGTGAGATTACATGGAGTTCCAAGGACTATTGTATCTGACAGAGATACAAAGTTTATGAGTCATTTCTGGAGAACATTGTGGAAGCTACTTAACACTAGGTTGTTGTTTAGTACCTCCCATCACCCTCAAACAGATGGGCAAACTGAGGTGACCAACAAGACCTTGGGAAGGATCTTGAGGTGTATAGTCACCAAATCTCTCAAGGATTGGGACTTGAAGTTGGCTCAAGCAGAGTTCTCTTTCAATAGAGCTCCATCAGCAGCCACAGGCCACTCCCCCTTTGAAGTGGTCTATGGTACTAACCCTTTAATGCCTTTGAGTTTGTCTAATGTGTGCAGGTCAGAGCTCCACTATGATGCCAAGAAGAGGGTAGAACAAATGCTAAAACTCCATGAGTCAGTCAAAAAACAAATTTAGAGAACTAATGATCTATACAAGAAAAATGTCAAGGTTCCTAAGGCCAAGAAAGACTTTGCACCAGGAGATTTAGTATGGATCAACCTAAGGAAAGAAAGGTTCCCTTCCAAGAGAAAGAATAAGCTAGAGCCAAGAGCAGATGGTCCTTTTCAAGTCATAGAGAAGATAGGTCCAAATGCCCACAGAATTGATCTACCAAGAGAGTATGCAGTCCATGTGACATTCAATGTTGGAGATCTTAGTCCCTTCTATGAAGACTCTGAGGGAGAGGAAGACACAGGCTTGAGGTCAAGCCCTTTTCAACCTGGGGAGGCTGCAGCAGGAGCTCACCCAAGGGGCCTTGATGATCAAGCCACAAACAAGACAAGCATGACCCCAAGGACCCCTCTGATGGAAGCTCGAGTTACAAGGTCCAAACAACAAGCTATGACAAGCCAAGATCTAGCCAAGCCAAGCCACACCAGTGAGAAAGACAGTCCAGGGCTCAGCAACCCATGCCAAGCCCCAACACAACCCACATTACCCACACAAGACAGAGACAAAGCCCTTCAGGCCCAGGCAGACCAATTAACAAACCCTGCATCTAGGAGGTACACCAGGGCATCCCAACCACCCCCACCATGGCCTACCATCAAGCCAACCCACTAAGCTACAAGTTTGTCCAGGACAAACCCTTTTGAAGTCTAGCAAAAACTCATGAAACAGACACCCCAAGTTAGAGTCCAGTAAACAATTAAAACAGAGAAGGTACAACTCAGATTGTGGCTTCCTTTTGCTTAAGTAAACTTGTTCTCGTCCAAGGCAGGTCTTATCTAAGTTCTAATAAGAGTAGAGAGTCCCAAGGAGCAGCAACACATCCAGGCAAAGCAGCAAGGCAACATGAACAACAGATTTCCATTTCAGGAAAACTCCAAAACTGCTTTATTTACTTTCTTTTGTTCAGTCTGTTTTTGTGTTTTGTGTCTGTACTTTATAGTTGTTGAGCTCGTCCTATTGTGAGGCTCTTAATTATTATTTGTTGTAGTAGTTTAGATCCTAAGCTGGCCCTTGGATGGTCTTTAAATCCAATGGCTCACAAGATATCAACCTCCCTATATAAGGAGGTCTTGTATGTTGTTTTAGCAGACTTTGATGAATGAATTAACTTTGAGAAATCCCTCAAATCTTTCAAACTTGTGCTAAGAGCTGTAGTTTGAGTCAAGCCTGATAAATCTTCAAGGTGTCTGATCAGTGTCTTGCTTTGTGAGTCAAGTTAAATCTGTGCTTTGCTGTGATTAGCTTGCTTGCTGTTGAGGCTAAGTTTGGAGTGTTTGTGCTTTGCTGTAACACTTGAAATCTGTCTCTAAACTAGTCTTTGAGTCCCTTCTCTTGTGCTATGCTGTAGGGGAGCTTCTCTAAGTCATATCCTTTGAATTTCAGTTGATATAAGTCACTCTCTCTAGAACAGCCTCCATTTCTATTTGAATTGTTTTCAGTTTAAGTGAACCTAGTCTACCATCCATCAAAACTTGTAAACCTTAGTAGTTTACACTCCAGTAGCCATGTAGGTCGATTAAAAGATGATAATTGGATAAAAGAAATTGTGCTTTTAAAACATTGTGTCTATGGATGTTTGGACTATATAGATATTTAACGATTCCTGATCAAAATCATTGACTAAAATGGAATTCTTTTCCAAAGTAGAAATACGTGAATTGAATAGACAAAGCATGACATGGTAGATTAGACCTAGTAAATTACCTAAAAGCCTGCTAGACTATCTGATTTATGATTGAAATGAACACATCATTCTTACGAACTCACAATGAATTACTTGCGTGTTCCAAATCTAACTTCATCAATATGTTAATCTACATGTGTGAACCTACTTCCCTATATTCTTTTTATCATTGTTAATTCATCACCTGCTTTATTGTTTTCGTTTCGATTTGCTTTTATTTTGTTTTCACTTATGCTTTTTATTATTTTAGAAATCAAAACCCAAAACCCAGATACTCGTTAGATAAGACCCAATTGCAAGACATTTCACATTCTATAGGAAACACCATCTCCCTGAGGATCGACCCCTACTTCCATAATTACATTAATTTGTTATTAGCCTAGTCTGCGTAATTATCTTTGACCAGGGCTTGCGACAGGCTCGATCACTTTCTTTTCTAGCAATCGAGTTGTAGTTATGGGATCTAAGGTGTGTCCTAGAAATCGCTCTTTCTTTGAGTCTTTCAAACGTTTATTCGAATAAGAGTATTACATGTTCATTTCAAGATCAATTCCACTTTTGTTCATCATTCTAAAATGCACGCACACTCGAAGGGTGATCCTAGCTAGAAATGTCTTCCGTTGTTGATGGTAAGGTACTTTATGATCCAGTGACCGTTTTCTTTACCTATTCCATGTCTGGCGGTAGAAAACCTCCATCAAAACTTGTGATCAAGACAAGCCCTACAGATGATTCTGTGACAAACCTAGTCTAGCTCTTTGTTCCCGAGTTAATGACGGAAGGCAAGCCCATTCCTCACTAAAACACCCCATCTAGGAGAGAATAAGAAAAAAACCGACCAATTTTAACAAGAAACGTTAGTACTAACCCAAATCAATTGGCGAATCCTAAATGTTTCAACATGTACCCAGTTGCAACCCGAAGTGTTTTTGAAAGAAAAAAACGAAAACAAAAAGAAAACGACAATGAAAAGAAGAAAAGAAAACGAGAACGAAAAAAAAGGAAAAAGAAAAAAGAAGAAAAAAGAAGAAAACGAAAAAAAAAAAGAAAAGAGAAAAAGAAAATAAAAAAAAAAGAAGAAAAAATGTCGTGGTCGAATGTTGAAGTTACAAGAACCATCAGACATATGAACTCAATGTTAAAGTACCCATAGTCGAAGTTTAATGGGCGAAGCTAAAATTGCATGTAGCCACCTTTTTACCCCTAACTCCTTCCCGAGACGGTTACTGAAGAATAATCGGGAATTTTGAGAATCATCCCGGTTGTGTCTTTACATAAAGCCTTTAGGGTCTAGACATGGAAATTTGAACCCACATTGTCTTACCAACCCATTTGCACTCAGGTTTTGTCAAACTCGAGACACCTTTTCCAACCACGATGAAAGCCATAACCCATTGGCCTTAACACTAGAAAGAAAACCTTTAGAAGCATGGTCCTTTATTCAAACCTTTCGTTGCCAAGATCCACATCCCAGAAAACCATAGCCTCCTACACCAACCCTAGCCACCAGATTTGATGGTACCTTAGAGGCTAGAACGGGATACATTTTGATGTCTTATGTGAAACCTTCGAGTGTGTACACACCAATAAAAATTACTACGTTTATGCACCAGTATCGAACTATGTCAGGTTTGATTTCGCCCATGCGAATACGTAGGCAAACCTTCAGAAATAGGATTCAACCATCCGCAATTGAAAATTTCATCCACCTCTTCATCTTGTCGATGTGAGGGGACCCCTTGTGCGAAAGCCAGAAATTTTTTTACGACTCTTAACCAAAGTCCAAAGGAAGCCACCTTTGTCGAGTCAGCCTTAGTACTCAGTTCTGGCTAGGATAAAGATGTAGACTCACGATGAGTAGTTGTCAAGTCTCGTAACAAGTTCTGTCTGACGAAGTTGGCAAAAATGTTTGATCACCCATGCAGAGCGTCAGGTCCATTTGAAAAATAGATAACAGTTTGTGTTAAGATCGGAAAATAAAAGACCGCTGAAAAGAAAGGAGGCGGTAACAAAAATGAATAATCCTGCTGACAAGAAAGAAGGCGGAGGCAAAAAAGAATAAAAAACGCTGAAAAGAAAGAAGGCGGAGGTAGTGAAAGATAAACGATGGTGTAGATGACGACTCTAGATTAGCAAATGATGGAAGTAATGTTTAGCTATTCAGGAAGCGATAGATGAAGAATTTAATCCCCAACTAAAGTTTTGAATTAGAATCTTGTACACAGCTACGAATTTTATTTGAAGGTGGCGGGTTACGCCCACATTGATTATCGATGGAAAGAGTCCGAGTCGCATTTTAAAATGGAAGTCGTGTCTACCCATCACATTCCAAAAAAATTTCAAAATGAGGATCGATGATACATTTTCAAATCACAGCTCGGTCGATGACCCATTTCAAATCAAAATGGGAATCGATGATCCATTTCCATTTCAAAGCTTAGTCGATGCCCCATCCTTGTTTTCCAAAATGCGGATCGATGATCCATTTTCAAACCAAAGCTCGGTTGATGACCGATTTAAAATCAAAGCTCGGTCGACGACCCATTTCAAATCAAAGGACGGTCGATGACCCATTTCAAATCAACGCTCGAACGATGACTCATTTCAAATCAAGATCGGTCGATGACCTATTTCAAATCAACGCTTGGTCGATGACTCATTTCAAATCAAACCTTGGTCGATGACCCATTTCAAATCAAAGTTCGATCGATAACCCGTTCGAATCTCAAACCAAAACACGGTCGATGACTCATTTGTGTTTTCCAATCTCAAAATGTTGGTTCAACGTGCTATATGAATTGTTATCAAAGTTGCACAATATGCTCTAACTGGGGGCTTTGTCGCCATCGGCTCCAGAGACCCATTATAAAACAGAAAGAATGAAATCCACGACATAATGCTCCCAAGAATTGTTAGCTCGAACGATCATCGATTCGATGAATCATTCCTTGAGCGGAAAATTGGAATTGACAATTATTCCCCCATCAGAATGCGAATCTTGTCCTTATTCAAATGAATAACAAGATGCTAATTTTTGGGCTGAAGCAGCAGAAAGCTACATGCCACTGAGCTCGAACTACGATACGGGTTCCGTAAAAAACTGATACGTAGGCGCCTAAGGATAAGGCTCAACCCCCTCTCACGATGAATACAACAATGTTGTGGGTCGATGACCAAATATTTCAAAAGCGATGAATGAATTGTGGTATCCAGAACCGTGTTTGACGTATCTCTCCTTGTCTTACGACTGGCGAGCTTACATACGCAGGTGTAATGGACCCTAAACAACCCGCGGAATCCCCAGGTCGGTGGACCTGGGGTATACTTTTACTTTTCCCTTATCCAAGCCTCAGTAAAAGTAGGGGCTCTGTAGATACCCGTATCCATCGATACTGGCAGTTATAGAAATCACGCCAAACACCCGATGATGATAGGATGACATGTATTTCTCGTGTGACAAAGTCATTATTCGTAGTCCGTTTAACGATATGGAATGGGCGTCGTCATTATATTTTAAACGAAATTTCAAATCGATTTACGTCTCAAAGATTCATTTTTAATTCATTTTAAAAATTGAGTTTTCATTTATTTTATTTAAAATAAAATAGATATTTTTTTAAACCCGGCTTGAAGATTCGACTTTGAATTCTTTCATTTTACCGTCTCATTTTGTTTAAAACGATGTTTTAAAACAAGTTTATAAACTCGCTTTTACGACGATCTTTTGAGCTCGTTTTGAAGTCGTTTTGGGCCCGATTTTCGATGTGATTTCGACCCAAAGTCTCCCCCTCCTAGACTAGTTATCAAATCCCACTACCAACACTTCTTAACCCCCATTTTCGAGCCCCAAAACTGGTCCAAAACCCACGAAATATATAGCCCTTTCACTATGTTTTCCAGCGCTTATTTCGAGCCCAAAACTGGCTCAAAACCGATCAAGATATACTACCCATTAGCCTTAACCCATTCCCCTACTGTCGTACCCATGTTAGGTTCCTTACCCACCAAGCAAACACCCCCCAAACCCTAGAAATAACCAAAATATGCAGCCAACACAAATAGTATGAAAACTGCTACTTCCTCCTTCAAACCCTACTTTAAACCCTCCAAAATCCTCCATTAACAACCCTTAACACTTTCCTACACCTTACACACAAGAAAAACTCGAAAACAACCCTAAACAATCCCTAAAACACTTAAAAACCGTCACCTCATAACACAGCAGAAACTGCTCTGTTTTCCTGCAGCAACTGTGACTTTGAGGTCACTTTTCTCCCAACTCCGACCTCCTATAATTACGAACGATACCCGTTTAGATAAATAATCTCGGTCCTCTTTCCAAAACATCCTTCCAATAAATTTTTCACCATGTAACAAAGATTCTACGGGCGTTTGAAAATCGTTGCGCAATTTGTTTCAAAAAGGGATTTCAGAACTAGTTTTCGTCGACAACGGCCGCTCGTAATACATTCCATTATCGATTACGACACAAGATTTTGTCAACGATAAAAGTATGTTTAGGGTTAAATAACGTTTTCTTTTTCTTTTTAAATTTCGTTTTTCTTACTATTGTTTTCATTCGCATACCATCGATCTATCGCTTTATATTGTTAACTCGAAATTTGTTTGTTATTACCGTTGTCTATACTTGAACAATATGAATTAACTTTTGAGATCGATTTCGTATCTAGATGCTACTGTTTTATTCATTTATCGTAGTCCTCGGCTTTATGTTAATGATTTATTATGTACTCGTTATTGATTTCGGCTAACATGAATATATTAGTTTAGCCTTTTAATGGAGTATTTCGATTTGTATGTTGCTTGTTTTTGGTATTCGTATCACTTACATTATGTCGAGCTTGTTGTTGTATAAGGGTCATGGTTAATATTACATCATAGTTTATTTGTTTTAATCATATGTCGAATCAAAAGTGAATCTGTCTTAGAGTCACTTGGTCGAGTATATGACATACTCGATCGATTCGGGGTGCTCCTCGATCGCGTACTGAGTACATCAGTACTCGATCAAGTAGCACTCTAGTTGATTTGTTTTGAGTCTGCCCTAGAGTCACTCGACCGAGTATAGAATAACTCGATCGAGTGACCTTGAGACAGAAGCGTCTTTTGTTTCATTCTTAGTCTATTTTTGCATGTACATCGAGTCTTGTCTTGTTTATGTCTTATACCTTATGAACTAACCGCTAATGTTTGTTATTCCGTCTTATGCTAAGAGTAAGAATCTCTCTTTGCCCTCAATTCCTTGTTTGTTTATACTAGATAGTTTAAATAAAATCACATGCTAAAATAACTTCGACGATTGTTAAATGCATTAAAACGACATAGAATTGAAGTCACATGTTAGGGTTTAAAACTGTATGACTTCATTGCACATGAAACGTCTTCGAATAGCCATTCATTTGTTTAGTAGAGATCGTTTTGTAACGGGTGGGACTGGGTGTTCTTTTAATGACATTAAACTAACTTCCTAACACGTAATCTTACACGAACTTAAAATCTCAAAATTGGTTTCCAAATTCCATTAAAAATTTAGTGGCAACTCTTTCAAAAGGCAAATTAAAAAAATGTGTTTTATGAAATAAAAACCATTGTCGTTGATCGATTTCCCTCATCCACATCTAGCTTTCTTCATTATTTTCAATATAAATAAGAGATTTGATAACTAATATTTTAGTATCGGTTTTACTCCTATTTAGGCTTATATTTGACTCGGTTTTATGCGATTTAATCGATAGCCTATTTTATACGATAGTTAGTAATTAGTAATTTCAATATAATGATTGGAAATAGTTGTTATTTTTGTAGAATTTGTTACGACTATTTTTTATTTCAATTCTTGTAGGAATACGAGAGAAGGAGACAAGATAGGAGCAAGCGAGACAAAGCGATTTAAGCGGGTTTAGACGAGTCAAATTAAGAAAAATCCAAAGCAAATAGAAAAGTCAAGGTTAACTAGTATAAACCAAACTTCTTCTTCATTCATCCTCTCATCAATTCAAATCCCCTTCTTCTTTCTTTAAACTAAATCTCTTCTATAAACCACCTTACCCATTCATCATAAAGTTTCATCAATAACGAAAACCTGAGCTCGGACCACCAGAAAGCAGCCATATGGCTCCCAGACCACCGTTGCCACTTCCTATGCTCATTTGAATCGACTCCGCCTTCACCACCTTTCTCTCACACACTGTGTCAGCATTTCAAACCACCATCACCAAATCCACTATGCGTCGCCATGAGTTTTACAATATTCAAAATATCCAAAAATAAGTTTTACGTTTCGTAATAATTTAATCGATTTTCTAGTTTCCAACTCTAATTGAATAGTTTGGAAACACTTTATGTTGCATATTAGTATTGTGTATCAATTAATCTTTTCCTTATTAGTCTTTTAGGGTGTATTCATTTACCATCTTGTTCATCTCATGGTGTGATGTTCTTTTATTCGTTTTGTGCTATGGTGACCGATTCCGCTTAGTGATTTTACCCCACGAAACAAACAAAATACCCAAACTGGGCACCTCTCAAACGTTGGTGACAAGTTCACAAAAAGGAAAACCCTCCAAATAAATTGAGAAAATTCAAAAAGAAAAGACTTTCATTAGCTCACATTTACTTTCAATTTGTGACACCCTCAAATTTGCGGAAAGAAAAAAAATAATTTAACTAAATAAAATATGAGAATCCATAACGAAGGTGTCATAAATAAAAAGGTTCATTACAAAACGGAAATAATATTATACAAAAGAGACGGGAGACATATCCCCGTTATAATACTGAAATAAAAAGAGTTGTTATAAAATATTACATTAAGACAAGAAACCGAATATAGGTCCAAGGTAAATACTTCGCTCGCTAGCTCGTCAATGTACCCCAAATATGCATTCACCACCTGTTCGACCGCATTAACTATAAACACGGAAGCCACAGTCAGTGGGGAGTAACTCCGAGTTCTCCAAGCCACGAAATGTCGAGTTTAATTAAACATGAATAACATAAAAGCAATGTATATGGGAAAATACAAAACTTTAACATATATGATATGCTTTTCATGTTATGAAACAAATAACGAACATATAACCTATCATATGAAAGCTATCATGTGAATCCGATAATAAAATATAACTCGAGGTAGGGAAGCTGGTATGCTGGCTCAGCGGTTACCATGTAACATGGCCCTGATACACTCAAACCCTAATCAACACGTAATCATGTGAATAAGTTAACAATCGGTAATCCAAACTCTATCAATCCTAGCCGGCTTGCATCTCACCTTCTAGAACTCATAGAATCATACAAAAATGAAAGACCAATACTTCTACAAACAGGCATAAGTTCTTAGAACCGTCAATAGTCATCTGTAACTCGAGGCTATACCACAAGGTAGGAAAACATCCTAGTCCTAGACTGATCAGACCTAGCGACAACAGCTATTCCATTCCCCGTCCCATGACATAACCGTACATGAGAAACTCTACTAGGCGACCCCCTAAGCAGAGATGGCTAGTACTTAAGCTGGATCCATTCCCAAAGTGGAAGCAATTAGGCAGCCATGCCCCCGGCTTGGTATCAAAAGGCCCAAGCCAGTGACACAAAAGCTATTAACCATGAACTATATACTCGTTAAAGATAGTAAGGCCTATCAATGTCATGGTCCAAGATACTCATTTAGAATTAGAATGGTCAAGACGCCATATATCCATAATTCTCTATGGGTACTTAGTCAACACGACACCAACCATATAATAAATCAGTCACGGGAAAAACATCCTATCATGTGACTAATTGCATATCAATAATAATCAAATATCATATCGCCTCATATCTACTAAGGCTAATTCATTAATTAAATACAACCATACTTGAAGACAACTCCCCGACCCGAGTCCCGCGACGGGTCATCAGTCAAATCGGGGCTGACTAGATCTTAGTTTGTCCAAACCCGTTGGATCAAACCGGCTAGAAGCAGAGTCTTTATCACATAAACATAAATTCAACATATTCATTACATGTTATTTTAATAAAACTTTTAACATGTGAATTATTAAAATCTTACGTAAACCCCCGATTGACTTAAAGGATATTAAATTAAACTACGATCTCGTCTTATAATTTCTAACATGTGAGAAATAATAATTTTATGAAAAGCCTTTTTAATTAAATATTTTACGTATTAATATTCCCCACTTGCTAAATATTACAAAACACGATAAAAATGACGATAACTCAAAAACCGTCACAAGTCCCAAAGTGGGACCCACGGGCTGAGTTGGACCGGACCCCACATGGGCCTGGATGGCCCTACGGCCTGTTTTGGGCTAAAATGGGCTGTTTTGGCTTTTTTTTAACGGTTTTACTAAAAACCGTTTCTAATTATTTCCCGCATGCTTTAACATAATTAAAATCCGTCAAAACAACAATTAAACAATCAAACATCGACACAACCCAAAGACCAAAACCCGGACCCACCTTGGACCAGCCCAGACCGGGTCTGAACCGGCCTGGACCGTCTGGTCTGGTCCGGTTTGGCCCCTCCTCCACGGTTCACACAACCAAAGCAACAACCCCAATTTCCAATTAATTCTAACATGTTTTTAATTACTAACATCCATTTTTAAACATCCAATTTAACCATCCAACATGCAACAATCATCATCATGAAAAAATCATAAAAATATAACAAGGACACCAACATATTCATAAATTCCTACAACATAATAAAATCAACCACTTATCATGTTACTAACTAAAATCATAAAACCATAATCATATGAACAAAAACTAAAGATGAACCAAAAACTAAAGTAACCAAAGCTATGTAACATTTATCCGTCGAGTAACTCGGAATCGTTACCTTAGCTAGCTAAAATCAAGTAGCACCAAAATAATAAGAACTAAGAACTAAGAAACCCGTCTTCTAGTCTTCTCCTAAGATATACGAGTCACCAAACTCGTCTTCAAAATCTTCCCCTATAAGAAATGACAAGAAAACCATTATTAGAACTTAAAATATGATTTTCCATAATTAAAGTGTTGAAAACTATTTTGTCGGAATTGGAAATAAAACGTACTTGAAGATGGGGAGCGAAGAGGAGGTCCTAGAAATATAAGTTAGGACGGATTTAATTAAGAAATGAAGGTTTTATGAAGGTTTTGCTCAAGAACGATGAAGAACGGATGAAGAACGCGAAGAACGCTCAAGAACGATTAAAGAAAGTGATATTTTTATCTTAATTTGATTTGTTGAAAAATGAAAAGTTGTTTGTGAGTAAAGTGGAGTGTGTGAGCCGTGAGTTTATAGAGCAAAATAGTGAGTTGTGTTTGAAATTGTTGTTATGGAATTGACCCGGTATAATAATTATATTACCGTAATTAATTAGATATTAAGTTATTGAATTAAATATCAATATTAGTTATTGTAATTACAAGAAATAAAATATAAGGCTAGAGAGCAATAAAAAAACCCGTGTAGGTATGGGTGATATCGGGTCATTTTGTAAACGTTTGCTAATTTCGTTAACTGATCGATAAAGTACATAAATATATAGATATTGTATTAGTTTAATCAAAAGAATTAAAATATCTAATGTGAGTGGAACACGATGACACGCGCGTGTGACTCATGCCAAAGTCGAGTTTCGATTTTGTTTCGCGCTTTACGATGAGTCGGAATAGTTAAATGACGTTCCCGTTTAAAACCGTAAACGTATTCTTTAAATTCCGAATAAATTCAAAATAATTATATTAAATTATGATAAATCTTAATAAATCTAAATAAAAATAAATCAAAAATATTATTTTTTTAAATAAAATTTCGGTCTTCATACTTATGAGACGAGTCGGGAAAAAGTCAACGGAAGTCAAAGTTGACTGAAAAGTCGAGAAAAGTCGAAGATGACTTAAAAGTCAAGAAAAGTTTATGACGACTTAAAAGTCAAGCAAAAGTCAATGACGACTTTAAAAAGTCAAGGAAAAGTCAAAGACGACTTAAAAGTCAAGAAAAGTCAAAGATGACTAAAAATGGTCTTTTCATGGAATCCCTCAAAAATTCCAAATACGAACGCGGAATTTCAAAATAAGACTCGGAACAAAAATTCCTATTTTAAAAACTTAAGTTCTACTGAAAAGTGTTAGTAAATATTTTCACTAGAAAAATAGGGTATATTTCGGGTTGTTACACTCTAAACAATATTTGAGAAACTTAAACAATTTTGGGTTGATATTTAAGTTTCAGGGACGACTCCTATTTATAATCACATGATCACCCAGCTTATGATATTTTATTTATGTGGGACAAATATTCTATTTATTCATAGTATATAAACCACACTTACATTTTTTTTCAATGTGGGACAAATAACATATTAAGTAGTACACCATTAAAATTATTATTTATGATACTTTCTTAAATTATTATTTATGATACTTTCCTAAATTAATTTTGATGATGTAAACTCCATTAAGGTGGAGATCATAATATAAGCTTTGAACTATGTAAGACAATACTTTAGAAATTCAAAATATTTTGGGTTGATATCTATGTTCGAAGGATGACTCATTTTTACAGTATTTTTTTTGTGAAATGTAATGTTAATGTTTTTATATAAAAATTAAAAACACCACTTGAATATAATATGGAAATGTATATTGAAATAATTAAAAGATTTTTCACATTTTTTTGTATGATACTTTCCTAAAATTTATTTTTGATGATGTAAGTTTTACTAATGTGGATATGGTAATACAAACGTCATTATTGGAGAGATACTAATACAAACTTTTAAAAAGTCTCTTAGACAATATTTAAGATATTCAAAAGATTTTGGGTGGATACATAAGTTTCAATAATGACTCTTATTTAAGAGATTCAAAAGATTTTGGGTGGACAATGCTTCTTTTATTTTTATACATAGTATATTCACCACGCCTACATTATTTTTCAATGTGGGATAAATAACGTACTAAGTAGTACATCATCACAATTATTATTTATGATACTTTTCTAAATTAATTTTTAATACAAACTTGTAAGAGCTCTCTATGACAATACTTAAGACACTGAAATTTTTTGGAAAGCATTTTTAAAATAATGCTAAAAAAATAAGTATTTGTTGTTTTGGGTCGGGTTTAAAACTATTTATCAAAATGGTGTCCACGTAGGCTTGGATTTCGCGAACCAAAAATACTAAGGGAAGACGCCATTGGCAATGACGTGTTTCTAGTGATTAGAAAAATGCAAACTTACAAAAATGGATTAAAGCAAACACGCCATTGGGAATGACTGGTTTTATGAAAGAGACACGCCATTCCCATTGGCGTGTCTGTGAACAATACCAATATTTTTTTTTATTTAAAAAAAATTATAAAAAAAATAAAAAATTAAGACACGCCATTCCCAATGGCGTGTTTGTTGCGTGTTTCAGGTTTTGAAAACCCGAGCCTACGTGAATACCATTTTGATAAATAGTTTTGAAACCGACCGAAAACGACAAATACTTATTTTCTTAGCATTATTTTAAAAATGCTTTCAATTTTTTGGGCGGGTACTTAAGTTCAAGGATGATTCATATTTATTATCAGAGGATCACCCTCCCTTATATAATTTTGTGATTTGAGACAATTCTTCTTTTTATACGTAGTTTGTTCATCACGCCTACATTATTTTTCAATGTGGGACAAAAAAAATACTAAGTAATACACAATCATAGTTATTATTTTTGATACTTTGCTAAATTGTTATTTATTATGACGTAAATTTATGTATATTTGTCGGAGATAATAATACAAATTTCTAAGAGCTCTCTAAGACAATACAAAAGTGACTCGAATTTTGTGGATGGATACTTAAGTTCAAGGATGACTTCTATACCTTATGATAATTTTTCGATTTGGACAATTCTTCTATTTATACATAGTATATTCACTACACCTACATTATTTTTCAATGTGGGACCATTCTTATTATTAACAATATATAAGTAAAAAACTATAAAATTTATACTCCAATGAAAGCATTTTTCGCTACAAAACCAAATAATTAAGTAAGTTTCAAAATTTTTTGCATTATATTTTTTTTATATTGATGATCAAACAATTTTCGCACGTAAATAATAGTTGTGATCTTAAAAATATTACATAAGAAATTATTTGTAATCTTGCAAGATCTTAAAATATATTTTCCAAAAACTGAAAAAGATGATGTTGACAAACAGAATTGCTCGAAAAAAGCATATTTATAGTTTTTTTCGTGTATAAATATGCTAATTTGTTTTCATGATCGCAACTATATGCTAATTTGTCTCATGTATGAGATTAATGTTTTGATCAACAAAAAGCAAATTTATTATTTTATTATGTCCTATCTTTAGCTTAATAATCTTAATAAAATTATGTGCAAATAAAATTTGAATTACATATCTTAGTAAGATATCATTTAACTTATACATATGCATTAGTCTTTTTTATATATTTTTTAAATTTTTCCTAAGTTATTTGTTGTAATTAGTTTGCACCCTATTATTTTCATATCCAAACACATTGGTAATTTGTCACCATTGGCACGTACACATCTGGTGTTGCCATCTATTTTATCACGACAGACACAACAATCATGTTGGAGTAAGTGTCCTCCATAATAGTGCATTTAGATAATAAATCTCATTTGGAATATACGTGGCATGATTAGTATATTTTGATACTCCACGTCAGTTGATTAACGTAAATCGGTAACGCTTGGCTGACTAGCGTTTGACGTTATTGTCGTATGACGGCGGTAATCAACCAATCCCTTTAGGTCACACCTATAGGATGAGACCCAAATAGAATACTAATTATTTGTATACGATACAGTTTAATTAGTGCATTACATATATTTGATATGTACGTTTAGTTACGAGAGTTATTTATTGGAAATTGAGTTGGGAACTCATTCCACTTAAGTTTATTAGTCAATTATACGATAACTGACTGAATAAATTTTACGTCTTATTTTAATACGTTTAAATAAGATTTAATTTAATGATTAATCGTTAATTCATTAAATTAGTTGAGGTTATGCATATATTTTGAGGTAGAGGTAATTAGTTAATTATATTTACAAAGAGTTGTAAAATAAATTAACTGGACATTGTGGGACCCATTATATATTGATATAATGGTTAAATATCACTTAAAAGTTGAGTGTATATTGATTATTAATTTGAGTTATACAATTGTTATTTGATCAAATTAACACTTAATTATACAAGATAATTAAGCATATGATTATAAGTATTTGTAGGACAAATATCAAAAATCAAAATGGACCACATTTCACATGTGGAGGCCGAATCTTTCAAGTGGAGAACAATAGTGTTCATTCTCTACTACTACCACACTCCATCACATGATAATGACTTGTTATGACACAATTATCATTACATTTACTCCCAACACTCAAAGTCTTTTGCATGTGAGTAAAATAAGCAAAATAAGAGCCAAATATGGCTCATGGTGACCGGACATAAGGCCTTTATATTGAACAATTGTTGTTCAATTTTGATACACTTGAATTCATATTTGCTTATTTTCCTTCTTCTCTCTAAAAACCTCCATAATCTCTCTAAAAACCAACATGCAAACTAATATTCATATCATATTACTAGTGTAGTAATACAATAATATTAGTAGTATTTATTTTACTTATTATCTAGTTAATAATAAGGTAAGATTATTTGGGTTTAATCTTGGGTGCAACAAGAAGGAGACCTTCTACTTTGGAGGTTGTCTTATGGAGGATCATCCATTAATTTCATGCTCAAGAACAATAAGAAGGAGTTCTTATTGTGCCCATATTGAACCGAAAAATCCCAATGTAAGGATGTTTTGGTCTTATCTTTTCTTTTATGCTTTTATATTTGCATGCATGATAACTAGATCCTAAATTATTAAGTTAATGTAATTTAATGAAATAATTATAGGAGTCTAATTAGAGGTCTACGACTTTCATGTGGTATCAGAGCTCAATTGTTACATGCATGTCGATTTTAAGCATTAAAATCGAGTTATACGATAACTTGGGTAAAATTTAAAATTTGTGTTAAAAATTGGTTTGCACGAAATTTTTGATATACATGCATACCTACTGACCTAAAAATGGTTGGGGTCAAATTTGGTGATTTTATGGATTAATTTGCTATTTATTTTGATTTATGGCCTTTAAATCATGTTAATATGCATATTTTATGTTAAAAGTTAACTAAAAATAGTTGCATGTTGATTCTGGCCATGAAATTTTGATATGACCTCACATGCATGTTGTACATACTTTATGTAAAATTTCGTGACTTTTAATTAAGTTTTGCATGATGATTGATTTTTATAAGATAAAAGTCAATAAAGTGAGATTATTATGATCATAAAATTGACACGTCCTTTTCTGGTCTTTAAAATTTTTGTTACATTTTATAATCTGAATTATATCATCTTGGTGAAATTTTGTAATTTGTTTCACTATTTTACTATATTTAATGGTTTTTATTTGATAAAACCGTTGAATACTATGTTATTTGTTCATAAAATTTATTCAAAATTTTTTGGGCAATTTTTTCTGTTTTTAGAGTTCCTGGAAATGTTTCAGAATGTACAAAGTTTTTGGTTTCAAATTGTTATGATTTTTATATTTTATTTTGGGTTTAGTTCATAAATGTTATGATTAAACCTCTATATTTAGCAAATACGATCAATTCGAACTAATTAAATACAAACAAAGTTAGTGGGGACTAATTTTGAGTCTAAATCAGTTTAGATAATTAGTTTGAGCTTAAATACGATTTAAGTGTTGATTATTGATTTTTAATGGTTAAAAATCGATAAAATCCATAAAACCGAGCTAGAATGAGCATGATAAGTATTAAGGGCGTTTTTGGCATGTTTTTTACAGCATTTTATTTATT
>JAIUZE010011908.1:0-53234 GCA_022085475.1 Heliosperma pusillum | reverse complement strand
AAACTTACAACATAAATTCATTTAAATTTATTTAAAGAGTATTAACTCTGCGCAAAATTATATGACTTCCCTTTTACCTTAATTAATGTTTGGTCTTTGTCAACTGTGTATACACATTTCTGAATTCATATTTGCCATTTTGAGCCCCTTTATTGCGATTGAGTGAATATCAGGTCTAACAAAGTGTCGTCTACCTGTGGTTAAGATGACCATATTAAGGGTGAAGTGTTTTGAGTTTAACTTGTTTCCTATGTCAGGGTTCTCATATCAAGTTAGTTTTACCAAGTTTAGTTCTAACATGAAGTTTGAAGGGTCTAGAAAATCTAGCCTCATGCTAATTATATCACACCCAAAACCTTCAAAAGCTCACCATGTCAACTAACATAATCAGATCACATAATATAAATGATTAGGATCTCCATGGCCAAGTTTAGTAAAACAATTGATATCAGAGAATTTTGTAACCCAAACAGGGAGGATAAGCTGAAAAGGCTTACTCGAACAAAAAGCATTCCTATTAAGCGTCTAGCTTTATCTGAAACGGAGGGATCTGAGTCGTGTTTGTGATGGCAAGTGGATGACTGCATACACAGAAGAAAACTAATTTTATCCTCCACAAATGAATACAGATAGAATCATGAATGTCTTCTGAGAATCAAAAACCTCTCCTCAGATAGAAATTAGCTACCACGGTTAAAACTTTTATAATTAAAGTTGTCAACTCAAAACATCCAAATTAACTGTTCGGGGAGTTTATTAAGAAAACGGAGTATATGAGCTAGTTCATGCACATATTTTGAAATATATTCACCGTCACATTATCAAACGAGTGTTTGATATAACATGAACAATCAAAGGCTTTCAAACACTGTCACCTAGTTATGTGAGTGGGATGAAAACAGTCTTAAGACTCTTAACTCTTACCCCTGTGTTAAACATAATGAGAGACAGTTTCAAAAGCAGATAACAAAAGTTACGCCCTAAAATTCATTGACCCTACTCTTTCACGATTTCAAAAACCCATAAAAGTTAGGGAACCATTTAAACTTATTCCATCATATTCGAAACATATAGAAGGAATATACAACCACCATTCACTTGCCAATTTTTCTACTGGAATATTAAAGGATGTGCCAGACAAACCGTCATCAACCACTTAAATACCAGTGGCATAACGCCATAACCTCAGTCAGCTAAGCAGAAGCACTAAACATATTGCAGAGAACGAATTCTCATAGACTTCTAGAATAAGTCCTTAAATTACTAAGCTCGAAGAATAAAACACCATTAGTTATTAATATCAACACTTTACTGAATATATTGCATCTCTAAAACACCATCACCATAGCAACTCATCATGGTTCGTAAACCTTAATGTTGTGTAACCATCACTCACAACATCATGTATGCAACAACAAGAACAACAACAAAGTCTTAGTCCAACATAGGTTGGGGTCGGTTAACATGAATCATCCTCCGAATCCATTGATATTGAATCCGCCAATACGGTCAAACGTAAATAAACAAAGTAAAAGAAAATAGATAAATGATTGACAAAACATGCATACAATAACGAAACATTTTGACACAGTTCAAAGATGTGCACTTACACTCTAAAATAGTATAATCACTAACTAAGGCGACCATGGAGAATTAGAAAGCTAGAATCCCTTCAAATTTTAATAAAACCTATAGAGTTTTTCTATATCTAAAATAAGAGTTGATGTTCCTTAAGACGGTCTAATCTTACAACACGATCTAATTAGCTAGCTTTAAGTGACATAGCACGAAAGCATCCGTCTGCTTAAAACGACCCAACAACATAAAAAAAATATAATACTCATAAGTCATATAAAGTGAAAATTAGCCACCGAAGACGAAATACTTTGCCTAAAGGATACACTATCAAAGACCCAGAAAATGATCAGCAACAAAACCATGGCATCACATCAAAGTAAAATCAACAGCTTAAACTCCCTAACCATGAACAGTTCACTTCACAATGAAAATAAATAAACTTTCATGTCGGTTCTAATTGTATGTGGAACATCTTTACTAAAATGCAATGGTGTCGTGGTTAGGGGCAATCAACACTCAAATCCAAATGTACATAAAGCTAACTATTTTAAAAAGTACGGTCTTCAAAGGTTAGGAAGCTCGATAAGTTTAATATAGTTTATATCTTTGTTTAATTACTGGATTTCTCACATCCTTACTAATTGAGGAATGAAACTTACTTATTAGATTACTCTATATCTTCCATCTTGTTTCACATTGAAGTATTGAACACAATCCTGAATATCAAACAATAAACTTACAGAAGATCATACAATTTCAAAGGATACATAGCGAAGACAAATCTGTGCCCATTAAATGATGCTTAAAGAATCAACCAATCAACATCGTTTCTAATTCAACAACAAAAGAAAAAAAATTTAAATTAAGCTGCATGACATATCACACTCCAATTTACGTACATAGTTCCAGAGACATCCGAAATATATATATCCCAGAAGCAATTCTCAGAACAAAATATGTGTCTCAAGGACACAATTTCCAGAATGTCATAATCTTAATGAAAGAACATTATAGAGAGTACGTTTTACCTTAAAGCACACTAAGTACAAGTTCTAATCTTATCCTTATATTTAATGAATAACTTCAAAGATGAGACCATTCTACTGGCCAAATTTTGCTCAAACACACGGCATACAATAACTATAATACTGGCAACCAATTTGGTATAAAAACCACCCGTCAAACTATAAGTCAGGAAGATAAGAACTTGAAATCTATGAATCGTTTAAAAAAAGGTGAATAAAAAGCAAAGGGAAAAACGATGAAAATCATGGATGAATAAAAGAAAGGCACTTACATAGACTCTTAAAATTTAATTAAAGTCACGACCTTGGAGTTATCGAATCATTGTGCTTCTCATATCATATGATCATATGAAAAAAGTTCAATTAATTATTCCATACCTTAATACTAAACTCTCCCACGATGATCATTGATCAATAATCAAACTCCAACACAACCTAGAACATGACCGTACAATTATAGTGATTTACAAACAATATTGGTAAAGTGTGCTGTCTATGAAGGAAAAGGTGAGATCAAAGCCTTTTTGTTATGTAAAGTTAATGCCCATAAGAGATTGAAAACTCAAAAAATGAAAGACATATCATCAAAAATCACCTGTTTGACTTTCAGAGCTACCATCAGAACAATGTTGATGATGATGATCTTCAATAATTGAGGGCTGAAGGTGGAGATGAAGGCTGAAGGTGGAGGGAGATTGTGAAGGAAGCATGGTGATTTGGAAGTAAATAATTGAGGCGAGAGGCTAATAACAAGGGTAAAAACAGAACAAGGCAAAAATAATTGAGGAGCCTCAAAGTGCTTCGTTTTGGATTGAAAGTAACCAAAGTGTTGTTCCTCTGTACTATTCATTATGAACAGTACAATGGCTTAGTCACTTTTTTATAAGGTGTGTAGATAAGGTGTGTAGATGTGTAGATATAAGGTGCGAAGCGAAGGTGGTAGTAAGAAACGTAAACATAGAAGAGAGTAAGGCCCTGTTCTTTTGGACTTAAACTCAGCCCCTTTAAGTTCAGTTCAGCTCCTATAAGTTCAGTTCAGTTCAGTTCAGTTCAGCTCCTATAAGTTCAGTTCAGCTCCTATAAGTTCAGTTCAGCTCCTATAAGTTCAGTTCAGTTCAGCTCTTATAAGTTCAGTTCAGTTCAGCTCCTATAAGTTCAGTTCAGTTCAGTTCAGCTCTTATAAGTTCAGTTCAGAAAAATTCAATTCTTACAAATTTAGTTCAGAAAAGTTATACGGAATATATTATTTATGAAAATCGATATAAAAACATTTGACATTAATTAGTGGAATGACATTTGGTCATTTGAAAAAAAGGTGGGTGTTAAAAAATATGCCCCGAATGTCACAAAAGTATCAAATGTCTATTATTGTTTTATACATTCACACTCCATAATTTTATAAGGATACATACTCTTGAAATACCTATTATACAACATGACGTGAATATTCAAGGAACAATAGATTTGTGCATGTTTGATGATAAGCAGAAAAAAAACCATGTTAAAGGTACGAAACAAGATAGTAAAAAACATTTGGCGAGGGAATAAATTCGTTGTTACGAGTGATAATGAAGATAAAGAAGAAAGTGATGAGGAAGATGATGATATGGAAATAGATGGTTAGAAAACGATGTAATATGTGATTTATTTTTTTTATCGTAATGTAAACGTAGTAATCTATTTAAACAAACCAATGTACATAAATCGGAATTATGTTATTATCTTACCTTATGTTTTAGAGTATACTTTTTTTTTATGACAGTCCTTTCCAAAAAATAAAGATACAGATAAAGATGATGTCAACGTAGTAATCTATTTTAACAAACCAATGTATATAAATTGGAATTATGTTATTATCTTACCTTATGTAATAAAGTTCAGTTTAGTAAATTTTAGATTCTATAAATTCTATTCAATTAATTAAAATTAAGTTCAGAAAAGTTCAGATCCTATAAGTTTAGTTCAGTTCAGTTCAGCTCCTATAAGTTCAGTTCAGCTCTTATAAGTTCAGTTCAGTTCAGATCCTATAAGTTCAGTTCAGTTCAGCTCCTATAAGTTCAGTTCAGCTCCTATAAGTTCAGTTCAGTTCAGTTCAGCTCCAATAAGTTCAGTTCAGCTCCTATAAGTTCAGTTCAGCTCCTATAAGTTCAGTTCAGTTCAGCTCCGATTCAGCCCAAAAGAACAGGGCCTAAATGAGAATGGAAAATAGGTAGACTGACTCGTAGAGAGATAGAAGAAGAAGAATAAAGAAGAAAGACCTCTTCCTATGCTTGTGTACTCTGTGTCCTCTCCTCACATCTCCAACTCACGTTTCCCTTGTTTGCTCATTCCTTCCGTGGGCGGGAACTTGTCTCTCTCTCTCTCTCTCTCCCCCCCCCCCTCTTCCTCTTCTTCTAGGGTTTATTATTATCTCTCCAATTAAACCCCCAATTTCACTGCATATCATCATATTTACTTCGACTCAATTTCCTAGTAAACATGAGTATCGCTCCTTTTCGTAAAGGTTCCAATGTCTGGGTTGAAGATAAGGACTCTGCTTGGATTCCTGCTCAAGTTGTTCATTTTCTCAATAATAACCAAATTCAACTCCTCACTTCTTCTGGAAATAAGGTCTGCTTTATTATTTTTTTTTTTTTTTATTTCTACTCTTTGAATTTTTCTACTCTTTTCATATACATTTCTTTTCAAGTTAGATGAGATGTGGAGTAGTGATTGTTTTGGTTGTCCATGTTTGCTGGAACCGTGTTTTTTTGTAAAAAACAATTATGGCCGACCAAGACATGAATGTGCATTCTCCAAATTCAATACGGAGTACTCCCTCCGTCCCGGTCATTTGTTTACCATTTCCATATTTGGGTGTCTCATTCATTTGTTTACCCTATATTGGGAAGGCTTTTGATGAGTAATTTCATCACCCAATGGGAATTTTGTCCACTTGTCATCTTATGACACTACCCACACATGGTCCCCTCCCCTTTCCTTGGTCTTTGTGCCAAAAGAAAAGGTAAACAAATGACCGGGACGGAGGGAGTAGTATTTAGTATAGCAGTAAAATTGGTGTTGCAAATTTGCGGAGATAATCTTATGACAATGTTGCGAAGAAGACGCCAAATGTTAATGGATACGTGCCATTTGAGTTGATTGGGATGAGCTTCTACATGCCGTAAATCTATGATATGACTTCTATATGCATTGAATCATTAATGGCGAGGATGATTCTTACAGTCAACTTAGGATATCAAGGTGTTAGGTTTTGGGAGCAATATACGACTTTGTGAAATCCTCCCGATGAGGTTATTGCGATTCTTAGTTTGATTAGGAGCAAAAAATGCTTTAATTAAGAGCTTAGCTTTCAGAGACGCGAGCTTCATCGACCCAATGAGACCCCTGGACGCAAGGCGTATGCCTCATACAACCACCGTATTGCAAATAAACTTGCCTTTCTCAATATACATTGTCGACCAATACCTGTTTCTTTGGAATTTAATGAGTGCTAACACGTGACGTCGTAAAAGGTAGGTACATCGGGGCAAAAGGGAAGAAGTAGAAGAAAAAGATATGGAAAGCTAAGTAGTGCACTAGCTGGCACTTAATGTAAAATTCCTGCACCATTGCTCCTTTTTAAACTATAGTTAAGAGGTCTAGTGGGTTACTCTATTTTAATCTTCTCAGGTATGTTTGGTTGGTTTGGACTTTGGAATTCAAGAGTTTAGATTTAAGAAGTTCAGTTAGCTGTATTTTTTCTTTTTTGTCTTTGCAAGACGGTAATTTGAACCAAATGAAGCTGTATGAGAAGCATAATTAACAGATTTACTAATTTTTGGGATGCCTTGTATTGTGCCAAGTAGTTTGTTTTCATGTCAATAATTGTTTGGGAGCGTGTAAGACATTTACTTAAAACTCTCTTTGTTATCGTGTTAAGTTTACGCTTGCTTTTGATCGACTTTTTATAAGACTCAATCTCCATTCTCCACCACACCAATTGCATTAAAGAAGGTTTGTAAAAGAATGGTATATCTAAAAAGGAATCATAAATTATTGGTGAGGACAAACTAAAATGAAATACGTAAACTATTCGAGTGGACAGAGGGAGCAGGAGCTATTTTTCTATCACTACAAGGTATAGATATCTAGACCATTGAGAGTGTTCAAGATTCCTTCCATTTTAGCCTCCGGTTTACATTCGTAGTGTAACAGTGTCACAATAGGCAGTAGATTTAGTCCCTAAGCTTACTTTGGTGGCACTTTTTTTTTTTCTCTTGCCAGGTTCTCTCTTCTCCACAGAAGTTACATTTGAGGGATCCAGATGCAGATCTTGGTGGAGTTGATGATATGACCAAATTGACTTATTTGAACGAACCTGGAGTTCTATACAATCTAGAGAGACGATATGCATTGGACAACATCTATGTAAGTGACCTGGCTGATTCAGTTTTTTTACGCTCTCTTACTCCTGTAGATGCCGTGATTGTTGTCTAAATCACATAAACCTTAACGCGCTCTAATAATAGTCCCTTTGGCGTTGATTTGTTGCACCTTGCCAAGGTAGCTCACCCGTCCTCGTCTATGACTCAATTGGCTGCCAAGTTCTTGTCTTGGCCTCCTCATTTCTTGCCCAAAATGCTCACAAAATGCCTTGTAAGGACTTAATTAATTAGCCTCCCATTTTCAGCCATGGTACTTGTTTCTTCAAAAAGATGAGCCTCTTCGAAAAAGGATACTACCCCCCCCCTTTTACTACAAACTCCCCTTGTTAAAGAAAATTTGTCCTCAAATTTTGTGGTAAAAGAAAAGAGGTAGTAAACAACAACGCAACAATAACTTAGACTGTGATTCACAACAACACAATTTCAGAAAAATAGAAGTATGTATGATGAAGAAGACAACAACAAGAGGACTCCTAACCACAGCCTAGCACAGGTTTAGGACCCTTTCGTTGCCTAGCTTGACCCAAGACACTACAACCTAGCACAAGTGTCCTTAACAGGTTATCAAACTAGAACCTACAAACCACAGCCTTGCACAGGTTTGAAGGACGACTCCTTTGCACATCCATGACCCAACTCTTCCAAGATCGTCTTGGTTTGAGAAAACACAAGAGCCTAAGCTCTGATACCACTTTGCAGCGTAATTAGGGGGGTCTATGCGTTTTTGTGGAGGACCCATGAAATGACCCATAGTCTCAAAGACAACCAAGGGGCTGTCCCAAAAGTGGCAGCAACAAAAGGGGGACTTATGGGGGTTTATTTGTGTCCTAAGCCTATGAAAAACATGAAAGATATGGTTGTGAACCAAGGGCCACAAGACCGGCTCATGGCTCGACCCACAACCTACTAGAACTAAGGAGTTAAACCACACAAGTTTACCTCCCTAACTCAAGCTCGATATGATTAAGACCCAAACTACAGACAAGCACAAGTTTGGACCTCAACCTGGACAGCAAGTTTAGCTTAGCTCACAGCCTAGCACAGAACCAAACTAACCTCACTAACAGACGTAGGTCGATTACCCACAGCCTAGCACAGGGTAACCACTAGGCCTGGCCGATTAGGAGAGCTTAACCACAGCCTAGCACAGGTTAACCTCCCTTAATCGAACAACCAAGAAAGGCATGACCACTATTGGTTGTGACGAGGTGCTCCTTGAGCTAACCCTCAAGTTTGTGTTTGACACAACTCTTTTAATTCATTATCAAAAACTGAATATTACATGGGGTGGTGAGTTCCTTATATAAGGGCTCACATTACATCCTATCCATTCATCTAAAAAGCTATATCTAATGGCTACAATAAAAAGGAACAAGAGGACAATATGATAAAGCAATACAAACAAAAGGACATCATAAAAGCTAGTCTAAACAGTCCAAGGGACTGTCCAAACCGAGCCAACAAATTCTGTCCATGGCAGGGGCCCTCGTCCTTGTCATGACTAGCCATGTCCTTGTCATGACTAGCCATGTCCTTGTCTTTGGACTTGCTTTGGCTTGGGCAAATGTGGCTGGCATGTCACTGTCTTGACCGAGACAATGGGGCTGCTATGCTCTTGTCTTGACCGAGACAAATGGACAGCCATGTCCTTGTCTTGCTGCTAGTCCTTGTTGCGTGTCTTGGTCCTCCTAGGGGGCTGTCATGGCCTTGTCATGGCCGTGTCTTGGTCTTGCCAAGGTGCTGCCATGTCCTTGTCATGGCCGTGTCCTTGTCTTGCCAAGGCTGGCCTGTCATTGTCACGAATTGTTTGGCTGAGACAAGGGACTGCCATGTCCTTGTCTTGGCTGCCAATTCATGTCCTTGTCCTTCCTTTTGGCTTGGCATCTTTATGAGACAAAAGAGGGACCATGTGATGTTGCTTGTCCTTGGAATATTTGGATTTGTGATCACCATTAGGCCTTGTAAACATGGCTGTCAACCATGAATTATTCTAGGCCTTTGGAGTTGATTTGTTGCACCTTGCCAAGGTAGCTCACCCGTCCTCGTCTATGACTCAATTGGCTGCCAAGTTCTTGTCTTGGCCTCCTCATTTCTTGCCCAAAATCCTCACGAAATGCCTTGTAAGGACTTAATTAATTAGCCTCCCATTTTCAGCCATGGTACTTGTTTCTTCAAAAAGATGAGCCTCTTCGAAAAAGGATACTACCCCCCCTTTTTACTACATAAGAAGCCTTTCGCTTATGTTAGGAACACAAATACGCCGTTTCAGATAATAGCACATAATGACTGTTAAATTACGATAATAAGAAGCAGAAGCACCTTAGTCAGCACTTTTCTTTATTCCATTGTAATCTAGTTCCAAAAATTGGGACTCTCTGGCTCTTTTGGAAATAATCGATTTTTTAACCATGCGTATTAAAATATTAGGGCGAAATTGTATAGGGTATGGTAGGCGCCGCAAAACTAAGATATGACTAATTATGTAATTGTTGGGATAACTAACAATTGGCTGTCTATTTTTGTTTAGTTTCTTGTTTTCTGCTAGGCTTTCTTATTGATGTGTGCAGTCAATCAATTTTTTGGTTTAACAATAGTTCTAATCCACAATCCCTTATATTCAAATGTATCTACTTGTATCACATACTTTCTCCAGTTTTTTTTTATTTCTTCCACTTTTCCTTTTTGGTCCGTTTCTTTGATTTCTTCTACTTTCTCTTTGGGTAATTCATTTATCTCACATGCATGTGGCCCACCTTTTTATTTTCACTCTACTTTTGTTTAATTTTTTAACTTTCTTAAGAAATGCGCCACTTTCAAACTTAGTTAAAAAAAACCGTTCTTCAGTGCGCCTAAGGCGTGCCTTTGATGAGGCACTAGTGAGAACGCCTACGTGCATTCTAGATACGCCTTTTTGATATGGCTCACTTAACATGACTCAATAGTAAGCAATTTCCATATCTTCTCATCTAAATCTTTACATATTTGTGAACTTGATAACTCCTAAAATAGGTACTGTCGCCCAAAATTTATTTGGAAAGTACAAATTTGTCACTAAAAATAAGGTGCCTCACGTCTAAAAGGTGCGCGCATAAATCACATTCACCTCGCAATTTGCGCTTTATCCCATCAGCCACTTAGCGCCTTCTTCAAACTAAGCTTTCAAAGTGGAAGATATCAAAGAAATAGAGGGAGTGTATCATGATGTCAATTCATGTCTCTCGCCCGGCTATCGGTGACGCCTTTGTGGCAATATTGAATCCAATCAAGTGGTCATCACATTTTTTTTGGGCATGGGTAAATATTAAAGTAAGTGGCTATCGGTGACGCCCTTGCTCCTTCCTTTTTATTTTTCCATTCTAAAATGTGTATTTTTTTTAAAAAGATAATATTAAAGTAAGTACTAAATAAAAAAAAATGTAAGTGGGGTTTACATTAGGAAAAAGTTAGTTTCTGTTAGATTGAAAATTTCACAATAATAGACAGGACAATTGTCTGGGTTGAAATGGAGGATTTAACGAGTGTCTATGAAGCAAGTAAAGGCAGGCGATGGTGAGAGATTTGTGGCGCCGATTGATGGGTAATGGTTCAATGGTGATGGTGGGCGTGAGAGGGAGGAGAGAGAGGACAATTTTCAATTGTTTAATTATTAGGGTAATATCATTAGTAGGTATGTATTAGAAGACATGGTGATTGGGCTAATACTTAATAGTTTGTTAGGTGAGCTCAATGTTTATTTTGGCAATGTCATGTTTGGTAATTAGGTACGTATTACTCGGACCACTTGGTGGTTTTGGATCTAAAAAAAACTTGCCAGAAATGGAACGAAAGAGAAGTGGGAAGAAAAAAGGAAAGTAGAAGGATGAAGGGAATATATTGGACGATTGTCGTAGGAAGAAGTTACCAGAAGAATATAGGAAAGAAAATAGAAGGATGGAGGGAGTATTTTTGGATGATGGTCATAGTTGCTTCTCATTTTGCTTCAAGGAGTTTAATGTATGAATCTCAATTCTTTTGTTAAAGCAAGCTTGTATCTAAACCTATGTGATTTTAACTTATTCATCAACAAGGAAATAGATGTCCTTTTTGAGGGGGATGCATGTTTTTGTTATAAACAGAAATATAGGATGATGGTCATAGTTGGCTCTCGTTTTGATTCAAGGCGTTTAATGTCTCGATTTGTTGTTCTTTCGTTAATGCAAGCTTGTATATGAACTTTATGTGTTTTTGACTTAAACATCAACTAGGAAAAAGATATAACTTATTTCTATTGGGATAGGAGGTGCTTGCTTGTTTTTATTCCAGATTACAACTGGGGTAACAATTGTCATATGTTTTGTGTTTGTGTTTGTATTGACAGTTTCTTTGTAATTGATCTCAGACTTATACAGGGAGTATTTTAATTGCCGTAAACCCGTTCACTAGACTTCCACATCTTTACAATGCGCACATGATGGAGCAATATAAGGGAGCACCATTTGGTGAGCTTAGTCCTCATGTCTTTGCAGTGGCTGATGTGGCATATAGGTATCTTCTGATAGATTGTAATTTAGTGACTAGTATAACCTTTGGTAGTGACGTTGCTACCTTTGGATGGTCTTTAACAACATGATTTCTGAAGTTATTGTTCAGTGACTGATTTACTTGACTTTTCGACTGGCACTATTAATGCAGAGCAATGATGTGTGAAAAGAGGAGTCAGTCTATATTGGTCAGTGGAGAAAGTGGAGCTGGGAAAACTGAGACGACAAAACTTATTATGCAGTATCTTGCTTATATGGGTGGTCGTGCTTCTGGTGATGATAGATCAGTTGAGCAGCAAGTTCTGGAAGTATGTCTTCAGTTAGTCTATTGGCATCTCTTATGGCAATGAAATTTCTTTGTTTCAGGATGTTAAGTGATTGTTATATTTTCAGAGGAAAAAAAAAACTTCTCTAAAACCTGGGTACATCAAGTGAACTTGTACATTGCATAGGTAGGCCTCTGAGACTTCGTAGAGGCATTGATCACAACATTTAACGACATGGATTCTTATAAAGGATATACTCTTAGGTTCTTTTTCATTTATGTGTGCATATGCGAGCTGTTTAAAGATGTCATTTACGAGTAATATTTTGCAAGCAATTTCAGTTCTCACAATTCAGTTCAACCATGAGATGATGATTGGTGGCCTATTTTTTTTTATGTGATCTAGTCTCATGGCTGTAGAACTACATTTTTTCTTGACTTAACACTTAACAGTTAGGATTACTGCATCACTAGCTCTATATGGGCTCATCTATTTTCCGAATTCATACTAACAGCCATGGTTGCTGTGTACTAAAACATTTGTAAATTTTGCTCGTGCTCTTATAGTTAAGCTATACTTAAAGATGTGTATGCTATACTTTCTTTGATTCTTTAATTTATTTGGATTTGTGTTTGGATAGAACAAGAATTTTGGTGGGGTACACAGTACACAGCAAGTTGCAACACAAATTAGAAGAAGAAGAAGGGTATAATTGTACATGATTTGTGAAAATTAAGTGTAAAAATGTATTGTCAAACAAATGTTATTTACTCCAATAGTAAATATTAAGAATCCAAAAAAGCGGTCGAAAAAGGTAATGGTTAGAAACAGAGGGAGTACTTGAAACTAATAGCTGTAGCTTTTAACACTTTATGATATTTTTATTTGACGAAGGAATGGGAGATCTATATATGTGTGTGCGTGCGCGCGCGAGCGCACGTGTGTGTATCTTATTACGTGTAAAGGATACAATGATTAGTAAATATCGTTGTATTCGTGACATTAGTTGCATCGTGACGTCCACTTGGCTTTTCTGATGGCTGTGTCTGTCTTTTTGTTTTTGCCCTCTTTTTAAAGGGCAGTCACCATCTAGGTAGCACGGACACTCCTCCTAACTAGCCGTCCCGTGTCGGACACACGGACACCTATAAATAAGTAACGAGAGGTTGAGAGACTAAAAGAGATTAATTAGAAGATGAGTTGGGTGGGAAAATGAGAATAAATTATAGTCAAAGTCAAATTTTACCTTCAATTATTTACATTTAATATCAAATACCAATATAAAAATAAAATCGTACGTTATTTATAACTATAAAATATATATTTTATTAAATTTAAATGCCGTGTCCCGTGTCCTAAATTTCACGAGATGCCGTACCACGTGTCCGTGTCATGTCCGTGTCCGTGTCCGTTTTCGTGCTACCTAGGTCACCATGTTGGTGTCTGTTTTATTTAAGATTTTTTTAATCCACGAAGCAAGCGGTTAATTGCTGACATGGTATCTTTATGGAGCATTACTATATTTAGGTAATGTGAGATTTATTTATAGCTATATATAAGCATCATTCGCTCTATATTACTGAACCATGTTTTTTTCTTTCAGAACTTCTCTATGTACGCTTTCTGATATGTCTCTAAAAGTTTAGTTTACCTTTTGGTTTAAATCCGACTTTTATTGTGTATGTATGGGCGTATGGCCAGTATTGTTTTAAAAATAAGTGACGCTCGGCTGGTGTCTTACCATATATCTCTTATTCTTGGGTTTGCTAAATCCAAATTAGCTAGACTTGAAAAGATATTTGCAGTTTTAGCGGAGATTTCAAATTCTAAATACATGGAAACTGGAATTGTACTACTCAAAAGGATCGATGTGTAAGTAGTGGAAATTTGAGATACGATATGCCTATTTTTTTTGGGCTGGTTAGCTTCAAATCAAAAATTCAGCTCTATACAATATCATGGTATGGATTTGCTGCGTAAATTAGAGATTGGGGTATGGGATTTTGTCATTTTTTGTCGTTTTTTTAAATGATCTTCCATCATTCTGATTATCTGAATTTTTGGACCTATTCCTGTGCATATTATGCACTTACCAAATTTATACCAAACTTTCATGCTGTGCAGTTTGTTAGTCGTATCTTTTTGGTGAGGTTTTCTGAAAAATCTAACCTTTCCGTGATTCAACTTTTATCTATCTTTTAATCGTGAAACACAAAAATTGTTCTATGATTTCACGAGGATTCTTATTATCTGAATTTACCTTCCCGTTTTCATGTTTTCATTTCGTGTTTCTTGTGAGATGAAATCCTCTTGAAATGTAAAGATGGTCCCTCCATTAGTTGTGATTGTTGAGTTAGGCATTGTTAAAAGTTTTCCTCGACAAATTAGTGGACACTATCCATGACTTTGATTTTTATACCACTTATCGCATAAAGTGAAGGTTAAAATTAGGTAACCGAGGAAGTGGAGTAGTGGACCCTTGGAGTTGATTAAGATGTAGGCACGAGCTATGCAAGAACCCAACCGTAGTCCCAAATTGTTGTGCAAATGGCCAACATCAGTTGTTGTGTGCAACAATTGGAAATGGGCCGTGAGAACGATGTTAAAGTAGAGGGAAGGTAAAGACTGTGGTATAATGAAGCAAGATAGGTGAAAAAAATTTGCGTGATAGAAAGATGTAATACAAAATGACAACATTATCCTAGTGCCATAAAAGGAAAGAACAATCACAACACGTTTAGAAAGGAAACGACAAGGGAGTTTAGAAATGAAACAATAATAACAATGACAACATTATCCCAGTGCCATAAAAGGTCCCGGCCAATTGTGAGGTGACACAGAAAGTTACGGAGTTTAAGGAATACAAAGGATATTTAAGTGAAAGGTAATATATTTCTGATATAAATAAATGAAGAAAAAATAGGACCAAAAAACTTCAGTAAGCGCGTTACTTGTGAGTTATCCCCTCCTTTCTGTGCGCTCCCATGGGACACTTAGCTATGTTTGGTAAAGTTCAATGGTCAAAATAATATGACATGTGACGCTGTATTTTCGCTTCGCTGTGCCTCATCAGATACCAATATGTAAGCTTGTATTGAAAATGATTTCCACAGATTTAGCTAAGTGTAGTTGTTCGGACTTCTGTGGCATAATCCTTTATGTTACTGGATTTTCTAGAAAGTAGATCTTTAGCTAAATTTGTCAATCCGCTATTATTGACAGCATTTGGGTAGTTAGAATTGACATAAAATAAGTGGAAGTGCCGTTTTTTTTTTCAGATATTATATGCTACTTTATTGCTAAGCTTCACCTTTCAAGCTGGTAATTGTTTTATGAAACGAAAAGCTATAACGTTAACTTGAGCAGTGAGGAAAATTATGAACTTTATTGACTGTTAATGCTTGCAGGAGTTGCAGCAATATTAATATCCCTTTTTTCTCTTTTAAAATCCAATTTTTTCTTTCATCTGCTTCCCTCTACCAGTGTCCTTTTTTTGGCCTGAATTTGCTTTTGTTAGGTGTTACGACACAAACACTGTTGGGAAGATACTGTGTCACTGTTACTCACTTGTAGAACCACTCCCATAGTGCTTAACTCCCATGTAGTGAATATGAAGAAAATTTCCGAGTACTCTTACTCAGGTTATTGGATAATTAGGAGTTAGGATCTTTATTGGGGGTTTTAAACAAATTCAGCTGCATTGGATCAGGAAAGTTTGTTTTGGATCTGGCTAATTTGGAACTTTCTTTGTGTTTTTAAATTACCTGAATGTGCTAGCAAATCCATTTTTTTTGCATTTTTTAGATTAATTGAACAATGTTATGATGTTGCTAATGGTGATCTTTATTTATCTCAGTCTAATCCACTCTTGGAGGCATTTGGTAATGCAAGGACCGTGAGAAATGACAATTCAAGGTCTGTTTGTTTTTCATACATGTCTGTATGTAGAGTGTTTTTTTTTTTTTTTTTTTTTTTATATATTTAAAACCAGGGCCCTTTTTCCATGTTTGAAAATATCTTGCTTTTTAAGAAACCCTAGTGGTGGGGGTGTGGGGCGGAAAATGACCTTGTGATCTCTCTTTCCTATTCTGGTTTATCTTGTCTTGTGTCGATGCTGGATACCTTTAGGAGTTTTCTCTATGAAGAGCGACATTTTAAAAAGGATTCTGTAATCAAGTTTCTTTCTGATGTTCATGATGTCAAGTGTGATTATGATATTTTTCTCGATGAGCGTGATATCCAAAGGGATGCAAGGGTTTATATGTACCTATACGTGCCTATCATTTCTTTACTTGTGCTTAATGCCTTTTTATTTTCCTGCAGTCGTTTTGGCAAATTTGTTGAGATTCAGTTTGACATGAATGGTAGAATATCTGGTGCTGCAATAAGGACATACCTTTTAGAGCGATCTCGTGTTGTGCAGATAACTGATCCTGAAAGAAATTATCACTGCTTTTATCAACTTTGTGCATCAGGGGAGGTATTTTTCAAATCTGTAAGATTTAATATACATGCTCGCCATTCGATATATTGTGATATTTGACTGCAATATGGGCGTGGATTTTTTATTTGAAAGGAACTGTATTCCTGAATATGTATTCGGCCTCCAAGTCTCTCTGTGATACCATTGTCTATTTTACTTGGGCCTTGTTTGGATACCAATATAGGAGAGAAAGGGAGGGGAGGGGGAAGAGGGGAAGGGAGGGAAGGGAAGGGGAGGGGAGGGAGAATGGAGGAGATCTGTTTCCCTCCAAATCTTTCCTTTGTTGGAGGGGAAACAATTTGGCTTGTAGGAGGGAAATAGAGGGATTCATTTTCCCTCCCTCCAAGGGGAGGGGGAAGGAGGGAAGGGGAAGGGAGGGAAGGGAAGGGGAGGGGAGGGAGAATGGAGGAGATCAGTTTCCCTCCAAATCTTTCCTTTGTTGGAGGGGAAACAATTTGGCTTGTAGGAGGGAAATAGAGGGATTCATTTTCCCTCCCTCCAAATCCATCCACCTCGATTTTGCTATCCAAACAAAGGCTTTCTCATCCCTCCAAATCTGTTTCCTCCCTTTACCTTCAAATTTTCCCATAACCTACTTGCTCATTCCTGGTTATCCTCAAATATTGCTTTTGATTAACCCTCACTTTAATCCGACTTTTTTCATTCTTCTGTCCTGGGTCTTTTTGTACGTGGGCTTGTGATATCGTTTGCCTCAATTAAATTTTCTCTATTTGGATAAAAACTATATGTATTTCTCATTAAAGGTCAATGAAAACTCCTCTTGCTGCCAGTCAATTACATGGTCATGTCTCTCAATTCTTTCATGTGGTCTCTGCATCGCCTACATTATGTTTTACGGTTTTTATAATATTCTTCGCACTTGTAATCAGAATTCTGAGAGATACAAGTTAGAAGATCCAACTCAGTTCCACTATTTAAATCAAAGTAAGACATATGAACTTGAAGGGGTAAGCAATGCAGATGAATACATCAAAACAAGAAGAGCAATGACCATTGTTGGTATAAGTGACACTGAGCAGGTCTGACTGTGCATTCTAGTTAAATTTTTGAGCTCCCTTGCTGTATGTTAGGAATTTAATATGCCTATTATTCATTAGGAAGCAATTTTTCGCACACTGGCTGGTATTCTGCACTTGGGGAATGTGGAATTTTCCCCTGGAAAGGAGCATGACTCTTCAAAAATAAAGGATCAAAAATCTAGCTGCCATCTTCAGATGGTTGCTGAACTTTTTATGTAAGTTCCATTGTGGAGATTTTCACAGCATTTTTCAGACGTTAGTTATTGCTAGTGTGATTGTTATTGGCACAATGCTTTTTTTTTCTCCCCTGACCTGTGACACGCCAAGCTATCTCTGTTTTTCTGCATCACACAAATGATAAGTGTGCTTAAGCATATCATCACACGTCTTCAAAAGACGGTTTATGATGCTAATGACTGTATTTTTTGTAGGTGTGATGTAAATCTTTTACTTTCTTCGCTTTGTACACGATCAATTCAAACTCGTGAGGGAACCATAGTCAAAGCTCTAGATTGTCACGCTGCTATTGCTAGCCGGGATGCTTTGGCAAAGACAGTATATTCTCGGTTGTTTGATTGGTATGCTACATTTCCAAGAGTTAGATCCTAAAAAGCCGTCATTTTTAAAATATAATATAACTTCAAAAGTATTAAATGTGGTCATATATGTCAGGCTTGTTGAAAAGATCAATAAATCTGTCGGACAGGATCCAACTTCTCGTGTGCAGATAGGACTCTTGGATATATATGGCTTTGAGTGCTTTAAGCACAACAGGTAGCTTATTTTGTTGTGATGTTTTGCAATATAGTTTTGTAGAGGCAAGTATGTTCTATGCTACCTATGGTTTAAACTGTTGGTATTTGTCGCGGCAGAGGTCGCGGTAATGGTGTGGCGGGATCGTCCTCGACTCGTACGCCGCGGTTATCGCTGTGATATTTATTTTAAATGTTTGTTTAGATATTTTATCAGCTTTTGTCTATTTCATAGTATAAATTTAAGATTAAATCCATATGGAGTAGAATAACACATTTGATCAATATTTTACAATTTTTTAGTGTTTTTCATTACAAAGTTTGGCCGATACAAGTTATAGCTTGGTCATCTTGGGTTCTTCGTGGTCCGTATTGGACTGAGTTGGCTGATACATGTCATAAATCGATCTTTTTGGCTGATTTTTTTCCTATTTTAAATTTACCCGATACATCTTGGGACATCTTGTATCAGCAGCCTCGGATACTAATGCATCTCAGATGATGCGAGACGTATCGATCGCGATTTTAAAATATGATGCTATCTGTATTTATATGGGCTGATGGGCATACGACAATCTTGTACTTGCATGTCCTTTCGTCTATGAACTTGCCTTGTAAGGTGTTGTGCTAAGAAATTTTATGGCTTAATTTCAACGTAGACGCGTGCGGTGGGCATTCGCCTTCTACTTGAGTGACTGTTTGATGTATTAATACAAGTTTGCCTTGCTTTAAGCTTGCAGAATGCTCATTATTTAGTCTGCTCCCCTATTAGTCTTAATGTTGCTCTTTTCTATAAGTTTTTTTATTTTTATTTTTGTGATATGAATTTTCTTCCCTTTTGTTTCTGTTTTGGGTTTGATTGTTGCACACTTGCACCTGACTTCTTTAGCTGTTGTACTTCTCTATTTTGGTCTGGGACGGAGATTCCAAGTCTTCATGCATGCTTCTCTTCTACGTTTTTTTACAGTTTTGAGCAGTTTTGCATCAACTTTGCTAATGAAAAACTTCAACAGCATTTCAATGAGGTGTGTGATAAATTGAATCTTCCATGCATTTATGGTGAATAGCCTTTGGCACTTTAATAGCTGACTTCTTTTAGTCAATTCCAGCATGTATTCAAGATGGAGCAGGAAGAGTATAACAAAGAAGAGATTAATTGGAGTTATATTGAATTTGTTGACAATCAGGATGTCCTTGATCTAATTGAGAAGGTGCCTGTTGCCTTGTTTGCTTTCCTTTTAAAATTCGCTGCTTCTTGTTTTGAAAGTTTTTTTTTTTTTTTCTTTTTTTATTATCTCTTCCACTCAAATAGTTATTTATTCTGTTGGTCGTTACCCTAAGATCAGCATCACTCTCGACATTTTAGCATAATGGCTGATCCATTTTGCCTTGTTTGTCCCATGCCACCTCAACTACCACCAAACCCAGAATAAAAGAATCTATGCGACAACTCAACTATTATTTTTATCATGTTAATAAGTTTACCCATAGTTAAATACTAATAGTATTTTCTGAATAATTTCAACTGCAACAATTTGACTCATGACCCAGGCGCAGGAAAGGAACTCACATGTCTGCATTGATATAATCACATATCGAAAAAAATTCACATGTCTGCGTTAAAAGCCAGTTTCCTAGCTGGCTCGTCGTTTACTTGTGAAACGTCTTTTAAGCCAAGAAAACATTCTCATTTATTTTTCTTGGGTAATTTATCCGTTGGCATGTCTCCATTAGACCTCAATGGATTTACCCTTGTGGCAAGTAGTTATATACTTATATGTTTTGTTTCCTTATAGTGATATCTTCCTGTCTGTCTTGACCAATTACAACTTTAAATGATTATTACAGCAAGCAACCACCAATCGAATGACAGTGCATATATTTAGAATAATTATTAAACAATTGTTTGTTCTTATTGTTGTTAGGCCAATCAAAATGACTCATTATATCGTGCATTACTTATGTCTAAAAGTAGAAGTCGATCAATGGAATTGATGACACAATTTTTGGTTATCAGTCATCCAGAATCAACCTCTCTATGCTCTTACATAGAGTAAATTTCTGAATGTTTGACCCCCTTACGTTGTCATAGACGGGAGATTTTGAGGCACTAGGAAGATGTTGTTGTACAACTAGTTTGTTGCGCTTGTTAATGTTATAAGTCAGTCTGTCGTATCATGAATAGCAGGAAAGCAAAAGTTAGACTAATGCATTTACAAATCTCGTGATGGGTCTCTGTATATAGAAGTATTGAACAATGGTTTACACTGGATTGCTGCACTACGTTTGCTTGTGTTGTTACAGAGTTTTCCCGTCTTAGACTAGTCTCTTTGCAAGCCTTAATCTTCCCTGCAGCAGTACACAACTTGCTTTCCTTATAGTTTTATATTCATTTGTCTCCCAGAAACCAATTGGGATAATCGCTCTTTTGGATGAGGCCTGGTATGTTTATAACATTTTGTGTCTAGTGTAGCTTTCTTCAAATATCTTTTGAAAGGTGTATTATTCTTACTGAATTTTCTTAAAAAATTAGCATGTTCCCAAAATCAACCAATGAAACATTTGCAAACAAGCTTTTCCAGAATTTTCCATCACACCCAAGACTGGAGAGGGCGAAATTTTCACAAACAGATTTTGGTCTTTCTCATTACGCTGGCAAGGTATGTCTGAAAAATACTTGAGTAATGTTGTTTTGTATTGTCAGATCATGTTTTGCTGCTAGTTTACCTCTCCATGTGACAGGTTGATTTATGTTTTAGGTTACTTATCAAACAGAATATTTTCTTGACAAGAACCGTGACTATGTTGTTGTGGAGCACTGCAATGTCTTATCTTCTTCTAAGTGTCCGTTAATTGCTGTTCTCTTCCCCTCGATATCCGAGGAGACTTCACGTTCATCATACAAGTTCTCATCCGTGTCCTCTAGATTTAAGGTACGCCATGTTTTTTTAAAACATTAGTTTTTTTTTTGAGCTATGTAAGATTGTAAGCACACCCTCTTACGAAAATTTAGTAAAACTCTAAGGATTTTTAGCCTGAGTTAGAAGTGATTGTTGTTGCATAATTCAGTTCCCGTGTCATTCACGGCGGTCCTGAAATAACATGGTAATTGATGATTACTATTCGATGTTCTGAGTTCTGAGTTCTGAGTATTATGTCTTCATATGCGTCCTTTACTTTTGACAGGACAGATGTTTCAGTTTTCAGTGAATTGTTTTGTTGCTAGATTTGTAACGTTATCAGGTATAATTGTTCTGTTGCTAGTTGCCATCTAGGTATCATGGTGGCCTATATCTTTCTGATGCCACTAGATGGAATAGTTTGTGGATGTATGAAATATAAAATTTTAATGAAATTCGTATTTCGTGAATAAAAACTTTTCATGCCATTCTAGACCCATTCTTGAGTTAGTTTGGAAGAATAAAGGTTAGTAGTGCGTTGATAACAGTTTGTTGTGCTGTGTGCAAGTTTGTTTCATGTATATATAAATGGCTTATCAAAAGATATAAATGACTCATCATAATATACATGCATGTATATGACTATATGAGCATGTTGGCTGTATGTTATTTGCTGGCATGTGAATCAATTTTGGTATTTTCTGTTTTCCCCTTGAATGAAAACAAGCAGCTTTGGTTTTCACTCACACCAATAAATATCTGTGTAAAAAATGGAAGAAATTTCAACCTATTGTGATGATGTATTATGTTATTCAGTCTTCTAACGATTTTTTTTTCTTTCTTGCTCATTAGCAACAACTTCAAGCGCTTATGGAGACTCTTAACTGTACAGAACCTCACTATGTTCGTTGCATTAAGCCCAATTCTGTAAACCGGCCTCATATCTTTGAGAATCAGAGTATCTTGCACCAGTTGCGTTGCGGGGTTAGTCACCTCCAACATACTTATTTGCTACACTATTATGTTTAGTGCCCCCTTATTGTGACTCCGTCCGCTCACTTGTTTTTTTTTTGATGTATTATTTATTGTTTTTTGATTTACTTTTCATTAACTTTATCTATTTCAGTATGTTCCTTAAGTTGTCTCTCATATTGTATAGGAAATGCTTTTACCAATCAAGAAATGCATATTAGTCAACTATATGTAGTACTGTAGTATACTTTGCTGTTTGCTTTGGTCTTGCTTGTTTGATTTTTTGGGAGAATAGAAGTTGGATACTGCGCACTCGAGCAACACGTCTGAAGAAAACTTCAAACGAGGATAAAATAAATAAAGCAGAAACATTTTGTTTGTGGGTGCAATCACTTCAAAAACAACATTTATTTATGAACTAAGTGCATCTTAAACCAACAATAGAATGCCCTATGCCTCTAAGGTTTCTTAGTTGGATGTAAACACAAATTCTCCTTTGTGACAGGGTGACCCGTCGCAAGCTTAAGATGGGTCAAACCCCCCTCTCAAAGAACAAGTGGGGGGTCAATGGATCCCCCCACTTGCTCTTTGTTAGGGGGCTTGACCTGTCTTAAGCTTGCGATGGGTCGCCCCGTCGCAAGTGAGTGCTGGGATGTAAAAAATCTTACCTCTGTGTTGAAAATATAGAGAGATTGTTTTAGTTTCTGATAGCCTAACAAAATTGTGTCGTGGGGATTTTATAAGCGGGTGTTTTTTCTGTTACCTAAATTTGGAAAGTTATTGATTTATGTGGGCAGTAACATTTCTTTTTTTATTGATTCATGTGCTACATGTGTTCCTACATCAAATTCATTGGGCCAGTTCTTTGGCAACCATTGTACAAGTGGGGCCACCTCTTTGAAATGTCAAGAAAATATATGATGTCTGGGCCAACATCATTTTATATTGTTTGGCTACTTATATATGAAAATGGACACTTGACCTCATGTCTGATCTGCTTAGTCATAGTTTATGAGAGTCACGGATATATGGAAAGTCAGTGAAAAATCAAGGTATGTGATGCAAACAGTTAAAAAGTCAAGACTACTCAACACAATACAACAAACCCCCTTTGTCTCTCTACTATTTTTCATAATCATAGTAAAATTAATTTCAACGTTTCGTAAATTAATCTCTCTTTTATCTCTCCTATTTAATCCCTTGATCACTTCCAAATTCATGTCCACCACTTCTTTAAAAATCTATTATCTCGTCTGCTGACTTGTTTTTATGTAGTTACAAGTGTCTTGCGTGTTATGCTTGATATTTATAGTTTACAGTGATGATCTCTATGTGGGTTTGCAATTCATTGACTTTACGTTTACATTTTGTATGTAATAATTTGAAGTGGCTTAGAGTATTCGCTGTATGCAGGGTGTTCTGGAGGCTATAAGGATTAGTCTAGCCGGTTACCCAACTCGACGAACTTATGCGGAGTTTGCGGATCGCTTTGGAATAATTATGCCAGATGCTATGGATGGAAGGTTGTCGTAAATCATATTCTGATTCTCCAATTAAAAGATTTCTAAAGCAGATATGTTTCATGTAGTTAACTATGAATCTATGATGGAATTAATACTTAATAATATCTCTCAAGTGGGAAAATACGTCCTTTTTGTTAGCGTTTGTTTTATTCTTTGTTCACGAGTCTATGGATATAGGTGAATGTTCTTAAATGAAGCTAAAGTTCCTTATAATGGAGAAAAGATCTCATACATTTTGATTTCAAGGGTGAATTGGTGAATGTTTTCATATACCATACCTCTATTGCTATTGTAAACAAATTCGTGACTTCAGTGTTTAATGCAATATTTTATAAGATTTATTTGCAAGTGATCTTGCTAATTCGTCCGAGTAGTATGCTTTGAGTATACACACTGATGCCAGTTCTCAACATATGGCAGTGTTGATGAGAAGACAATTACACTTAAAATCTTGCAGAAATTGAAGCTGGACAATTTTCAAGTAAGTTCTTAATTGCATGTAATTTAAGTATTGAACAATCTATCTCATTTGTTCAGTAGGTTAGCATTATAAAGCATGGGTTTGTGTTTGTCAGTTTTGCATTATTTATCTTTGAAAATATTTAACTTTGTTGAGTACATCCTTCTGTCTTCGTATTTGTGCATGTCTCTGGAAGAACAAAATGGTGCAAATGATTCGCCTGTGAATTATTTAGTTCGTTTGTAGATGAGCTGTGGTGGAAATGCGAGCCTATGCTCAATGGAAGCACCTTTTTTTTATTTTTTTTTTATTTTTCCGAGAAGTGAATTGATCGCCGAAAAGTGCTAAGGTATTTTGAGTCAATTTTTTCCTTGAACAAATGGAGCACCGGAAAGGTTCACAATTTTCATTACGAGTCATCGTCACAAGATGCAATACTACGTAGATCTGTCCCCCTTTACCCCCTTTACTCTGGCTAATTGGCGGTGCTTCTTAGGCAATGAGATGATTCCGTTACTGTTGTATTGTTTTTGGTTTACACCGCCTCATTTTGTGATATTTTTTTTATATTTTTTTTTTCTGTTTGGATTTTTTCGGCAACTTCTATTAACTCATAACATTGTTAGAGATGGCACTGTTTTATCCGGTTAATTTTCCCTTCATTTACTGATTCATTTCCTTTCTTTCCTTCTTCTACCAGTTAGGGAAGACCAAAGTTTTTCTTCGAGCTGGTCAGATTGGTGTATTAGATGCCCGAAGGACCGAGGTTTTGGAATCTGCTGCTAGGCTTGTCCAGGGTCGTTTGAAAACTTATATAGCACGTAGAGATTTTAAATCTACACGGGCGGCTGCACTGTCCGTTCAAGCATACTGCAGAGGTTATTTCGTCTTGTACTAGATACTACTCCATCCTCTTTACAGTTTTCTTCCCATATTTTTTTTAAGGAATTTTCATGATTTCCTTCCCATTTGAGAACTTTCTATTTTGGTTTAATACTAGCCCCTACCTTTCACCCAAATTACCTATTTTTCCCCTACTTACATTGTACTATGTTAATATTATACTGCAATCCCCACTTAATTTATTCTCTTTTTCCACTTGCATTGTACTACAGTATATTATTATTTTATATCATTTCTTAAGAGTTGTGTCATATTGAAATGGGAAGAAAACAAAGAAGAGGGGGAGTATTGTAATACCAGACATTGAAACTTTTAGTTCTTCTCAATGATTCAATTCATCGTTATCTAATCATATAATGAGGCAGTCGTCTTCCGCTTGATCTACAAATTTGCTTGTTCTGTCAGCTTCATTGTTTGGTATCTATTGTAATTTCATGTTTCGCGTTTTTTGATGATAATAGATTCTTGTATTTGTTCAGTAGCAATTCCTCAGTTTTGTATCTTATCGTGAAGTCTCCATTATAATCACTTTACTGTTTAATATCTCACGATACTGTTCTTAACTTACCAGTTTTGTTGGATTAAACTTCATATAATTTCATTGTTTTGGGTGTTTAAGAAGGTACATTGTCACCATGCTGTGAACTGTTTAAACTTTAAAGTTTCAACCCCAGTATGCTATTGAGGGTCACTTACATATTTCTACTGCATCGATCCAATCCTAACTTTACATGTCTGTAGGTTGCCTCGGCAGGAGAATGTTTACTGAAAAGAAAGAGACAGTTGCAGCTGTCTCTTTGCAGACATATATACGTGGATGGCTTGCGAAAAATTCATATCTACAGCAGTACAGATCAGCTATCATTGTTCAGTCTTGCATACGTGGTTTCTTTGCTAGACAGAAATTTATGCTGGACAAGAAACACAGAGCTGCCATGCTGATCCAGGTTACTTCTTTTCTATGCTATGAGCAATAGTTTTAAAACTTTGTTTAAGAAATAGTATAAGCTAATGCAACAAATGGACCTTATATACATATGCATATCAACTACTTTTTGTAGTTTTTTTTTTAGTTATATTCATATCTTTCTTTATTTTTTCCTCATTTTCTTACCTGTCAGTGACGGTTTCAAATGATGATTCATGTTAACCAACCCCATATCATTTTGGGTTTAAGATTCTGTTGTTGTAAAATACTTATTACTGAGTATGCGAAATGATTTGATTATTATCTTTTCTGTTCATTTCATTTTCGCGTTTATCATGAGTTGTAATTATTAACTTAGGGATATCGATTAAAATCCCCCTTATCTGTTGGACGATGTGCGGGAACTGCTTGTGATTAGCTAGGTGCCAGATTTTTTCAGTGGTGTTTTTATTGTGCGTCTTATTGTCAAAATTGTACCTGATGCTGGCAATCTTGTTTTTTCTTTATCCTTTAGGCTCAATGGAGAATGTTCAAGGTTCAATCAGCTTTCCGTCAACATCATAAATCTGTTATTGCAGTACAGTGTCTTTGGAGGCGCAAAATTGCGAAACAGCTGTTTAAAAAGCTTAAGCAAGTATGTTTACCATTTTTTCTAGTTTGGCATACTGAATTTTGCTTTCATCCTTTGAGAATATTTCTGTTTGAAGTTTTGCACTCGAAAATCTTGCGCAGAACATATTAATTTGTCAATTGTGAGTGGGTGCATTCATTTTATATCTGTGGACATATATGGCTAGATAATGTATAATCCAGTAACTGGCTTACGTAAAGTGTTAGTGAGTTGTTTGATAGGTAAAGGACAACTTTGTATTTGTCTAGATTACGCTGGAGGTGGCTTGCTTTCTTTGTTAATCGAAGATTTTTCACTAACTTGGAAGGTTAATGACAAGATTCTGAACACATAAGAAAACTGTAAATGTTATTTGTTATTATAATGATTTCAGACCTTGTGGAAGTAGTGGGTGGTAGAGATGCGCAATACATAAATGCCATTGGCAATTGGAGAGATATCGCCTCTAGTACGACATTGGGCATCCTGTAGCATAGCTCCACACCAATTATATTTCCATTTGCAGATTATATATCAGCATGCTCGATGCATAGTTTTGTATGAAGCTCTCTGTATAGAGACATAATGTGCACTTAGTTTGAAAAGGATAGAGAGAAGGTATGACTTATGAGAGGCATACTATGAGAAATGGATATTGAAAATACTACGGAGTAACTTATCAGATTGACATCATTGAGTATTGTCAGTACTTTTGTAGATGTTGCTTAAGTATATGAATGTGGAACAATTAGTTCTATAGATTTAGTGGCCATTGCAATTATAGGGTGTGTGACACATCCAATTGTTTTAAGCCCGACTCTATTATTTACTTTAAAGCTTCAATGCTTGAAACTTTCAGAGGGTCAAGACTCAAGATATATATCTATATATACCTTGTTCTTTGACTTGACTTTCTTAGGTATACCAAACATACGTAATTCTTTCTTAATAACCAGCAAGATTTGATTGGGTATAATATATTGCAGTGGTAGGGGGTCATAAGGTTATGCTATTTGAAATTCTTTTCCTTTGGGGCATTTTTTTATAATTCTTACCATTTTGCTTTGAACTCTAAGGTCACTTTTCTTGTGCAATTTGATGTATTCAGGAGGCTAATGAAGCTGGGGCCTTGCGAATGGCTAAGAGTAAGCTTGAAAAGCAGCTTGATGATATCTCATTGCGATTTGAGTTAGAGAAAAGATTACGGGTATTATTCGTGACTTTGTAACTTATATGCGGGTTGGTTCTGGATGTTGTTTGTCTATATCTGTTCTCCTAGGTATCTATCTTCATTAGTTGCCACCTTAGGATCAGGTGATTGGTCAGGACCTTCCGTGGTGTGTGGTTGGGGACTTTCGCTCTTCCAGTGAGAGTTATTTTGGCGCTTCTGCTGGTTCTTCATGATAGTATTCAGAATATGGATAAGGTCACGTACATCCAACCCCCTCGACCACGGTGTGAGTGTGTGACTATGGGAGTGCCAGAGGCACTGGGATAACATTGCTAATATCGTATGGTTATCCTAACATAATTATTTAGTGGTTTTATCTGCTCTATTGTTGGATATTTTTTTACTTAAGTGTACTCTACTACTTGAGTACTAATTTTATCTAATCCCCGTAACCTGGTGACGTAACAAGGGCATGAACCACAAAATTTCTCAATTAGTGGGTTCAGCAATTCCCAATAGCTGCATTAATAAGTCAATATTTTGACGTTGAGATCGTGTTTCATTCTCTTCCAACCATTCTATTTTGACAAGGTATCAAACTTTTTCTGTGCAAGTATCCTCTTTGATACGTAAATATTGGAAGTGCAAGTAAAAACCTTTTCAAGTCATTTCATTTGTCATGTGTAGTTGGAATTGCAAGTGAACAAATTGTCGACTTGTGCTTTATGAAAATTTCTGTTCTGAATGGAGGAATTGCACATTTAAAATTTAGGAAAGTTATTATGTAAGAATGTTTTCTAGATGTGATACTCATGGCGACTCAACTTAACCTTATTATGCTAGATTGATGTACACTCTTTTTGGGAGTCCTCCTTGGGTATTGTCTTTCTCGTAAGTGTTGAGAATTTTATGTCACTTAATGCAGATGTCAAATGACGAGACAAAAACGGCAGAAATTAGGAAATTACACAGAATATTGGAAGCTGTCAGTATTGAATTGAAGGAGGCTAAGTCAGAGAACCTCAAGCAGCACAAAGTTAATGAAGTGCTTCAGAGTAACTTAGAAGTATTGGTGAAAGAGAAAGATGAGTTGGAAAAGTGTATAGTCAATGTTGAAGAATTCAAGAGAGAGAATAATATTTTAAAGGTATGTCAATGACTCTATGTTGCTGATTATATCTAATATTTTTGAATGTGGATGGGCATATGGTCTCAAGGATGTGTGTCTGTGTGTCAGACGTGGTTCAATTGCTACGAACTTCTAAAAATGTGTTTAAATCTTTGTCTTTCGCGTGGATGTGGTTCCGTGTGGCTTCTTATGGCTGTTAACTAGACAGATGAGGTGCCACACCATTTCATTTTGTCGGACATTGAATATTTACTGGAGTTCCTTCAAACCTGTCCAAACAAAATTTCAGAATCTAGTCACTAGCTTTTCTTTATTATCCCTATGCAGTAGTTATTTTTGCCGATAAGAATATAAGATTACCTGTGATTTTTTGAGAGCATAAGTATCTATCTTTAATTTTGTATATGGGTGTCACATTGAGGGTGTCTTTTTGTATATGGACGTCACCCCTTGGTGTCTATTTGTGAAATGGTTATTACCTCTATAATTAAGAATATTTTTTTTGGAAAACATGGAGAAGAAATAGTTATATTTCTCTCAGCCTGAAGCAATTATTATTCTTATTTTTTTTATTTTTTTTTTGTAATTTTCATATTTGCTCTTTCACTAAACGTTCTGGTACATCAATGTATAGAGTTCTTTGGAAAACATGGAGAAGAAAAATTTAGGTCTGGAGGCTGAGCTCAGCAGGGCACAGAAAGAAAATGACCATTCTATCCAAAAGTTACATGAGGTTGAACAAAAGTGCGAACAGCTTCAGCAGAACTTGAAAAGGTTTACTCTATATATACAACTCGGGATTGTCTTTCTTTAATTACTGGCTATTCACATTTTTTGACCAATCATAAACATTATTTACTAAAGAAAATTTTCTAGCTCCATCCAAGTCAGAAAGTTTGATGTGTTTATACCTTATCAATTAGGCTTCTCTGCCTCATTCTACTATATATACTGTCTTTTAACTTCTGTCTGATATTCTTTATTAGTATGGAAGAGAAGATGTCAAATTTAGAGAATGAAAATCTTGTGTTACGGCAAAAGGCATTGAGCCTGACCCCCAAAAGCAATCGGCCAGGGTTTATTAAGCCGTTTTCTGATGTAAGTATCATGTTCTTATTCGTAAGCCCACAGATTAATGTATCCATTTGACTTTGGTGCTTGATGTATTTTTAAACTTCTTGTTGACGAACTTTGGTAGTGGCTATATTATACGTATGGCCATAAAAAAAACTGTGCCAGTTTCCAGCCATTTTTCTGTCATTCTGTACTCGCATCTATGGACAACATGAAATAAGTTCATAGGCCTGAAAATCTGTGTTCTATTTAAAATATTTTTAAACTATGAAGTCTCCGTGTAATGTATTGACGTGCTTATATGCTACTTTGGCTGTGGATGGGAAGTTTCCTCATCCTGTTTACCACTGTCTACTGCTTGATATTATTTTCTTGTAGCAGATGTATTCCAGTGCATTAAGTCTTCCATATATGGAGAAGAAGTCAATCTATGTAAGTTGTGCCTACTACTGCTTTTTTCTATTTCAAGCTGTCAGTTAAACTAAAAGAAATTTGTGATTCTTACAGGAAACTCCGACGCCTGCAAAACACACCCCAGCTTCTCAGGGTCTATCCGAGTCGCGGCTGTCTAAATTAACTGCAAATCAGGTTAATGTTGGTTGGATTAGGTTAAAAGATGACATGATCGTAGTAGTAGTAGTAGGCATAGGCCATATTGTTGGCTGGCTTTTCTATTTGTTGATACCTGAAACTAAATTTGTATCTTGTTTTTAACTAATTTTCAGGAAAACAATGTTTTCCTCTCCAAATGTATCAAGGATAACATGGGATTCCAAGATGGAAAGCCTGTTGCTGCATGCATTATTTACAAATGCCTTCTGAACTGGAATGCATTCGATTCAGAAAGGACAACAATTTTTGACCAAATAATTGAGGGCATCAATGCTGCTTTGAAGGTAAGGCATCTGTGGTTTACATCGTTTGCGTTCATTGTCTGTGTAATCTTATAACTCTATCTTGTATCAGTCTTGTACGATATGATGATAACATGAGAACTCACTTTTTAAAAAAAAAAAATTAGGCTGGGGTTGAGAATGATGTGTTGCCGTATTGGTTATCCAATGCCTCAGCACTTCTATGCATTCTCCAGAGGAGTTTACGGTCAAATAGCTTCTTGAGTGCTGCATCCAATCGTTCTGCTGGTCTGACTGGAAGGTTTTCACAAGTAAGCATCCTTTTGATAAGCTGCCTCTATTTTCTCATGATGATATATTATTTGTGTTACCCTTATACATTACGAACAATATTTTTGATGAGGCACCACTATGACAAAAGCTATCAACCTACCACTTCCAGCAACTCGTAGCTGTCAAGCAGGGGCGGACTTAAAGAGGGGGGGAGGGGGGGAGGTGCCCACCCCATCTGCCTAGAAATCCGTCATAAGTTAGCATAAAATTTTCTTGTTCCAGCGGTCGAATAGTTGCTCTCCTAGCCATGTGTCCAGGTTTGGACTCCCAGGAGTCGTACTTTTATTTTATTTTAGTACAAAATTGTTAAGGTTTGTTATTTATTCTAGCAAAACAATATAATAACACCATATGAAGAGCTTGGCAAGATTTGAACCTTGGTTTTGCTTATGAAAGATCAACATCTTTACCACTCCCATAACTTATCCTTTGCGAATGCCGAAAACAAGAATTTATTTTACACTTTAGTTCGAAAACCACCATTTGAGTTAATAATAATATTTCTAACTTGTGAAGTCCTTTAACTTTTACAATCATATTATTAACCATATGAAGTATGTTTTTATTGAGTCGTTAATTGTACATAACTCCAGTTATCAAGTTATTATTCGAGATGAAAGTAAGAAAATTAAAATAAAGAGTTGACATAGAAGAACAAAACTTGCGCCATTTTTTTTCTCTAGAGAGCATAGATTTTTTTTAGATGTACATGGTATGTTAATTATATAATTACTCCAATAATCCTAGATACGTTATCGTTCTTAGATCAACGGTAAAAAATGTGATCTCGTAAAAGATAATATGTAACATGTAAATTAAAATGTCAGGGGATAAAAATCGTGCACCCCCTCCCCCCTCCCTTTTTAAAATCCTGCGTCGTCCACTCCTGTCCAGTATCCAATCTTTGCACAGTTTAAAAGTAAAATAGTGTCCAAATGATTGTCCGTGCGGCTGGAACCAGTGTCGGGTTTGGGTTAAGAGTTCATGACCGGTTTATGTGTAACACGACCTGATCTGCTTGCAAGGTCTAGTGTCGACAAACTAGTTACCAAATAGGGAAATGGCGGAATTAAAGTCAACCATGCTAAAAAAGAAGAAATATGGGGTGCATGTCCCATGAATAGGAAGAAGTAATGTACTTGGAAGCTTGATATTTGTTATTATGACGGTAATGCAAAGCATATTTTATCATTAATTAATGCAGACAGTGGTGGCTGTCATTCTCGCATGTTATTCAGGATGAAGCTTATATAAGCTTTACTCTTTCTTCACCAGATTTAGTGGTACCTTATTTGTTTGTCCACTGCATCTCCTTCTATAGTTCTATTTCTGTCACTTCAGTAGCTAGTGTTCCTATCCTTCATTATTCAGATGGTTTTATGTTTAGACTGTCAGCTCCATTGCTACTTGATGAACAATTTTTCTCATATGTTAGGGTTTAAAAACTCCTTTGAAGTACATCGGCTTTGAGGATGGCATATCACATGTTGAGGCTAGATATCCAGCTATCTTGTTTAAGCAACAACTAACCGCTTCTGTGGAAAAGATATTCGGCTTGATTCGTGATAATTTGAAGAAAGAAATATCCCCACTTTTGACATCATGCATTCAGGTATGAATTTTCAATACTTTTTGTTATCATGAACATGACATGAGATTGATCAGTGCACTTTTGAAATATTCATTTTTTTTGATAAACTTGAATAATTTTCTTAGGCTCCCAAAACAATTCGTAGTGGCAAGTCATCGAGATCACCTGGTGGTGTATCCCAACAACAATCCATTAACCAATGGGATAGCATTATCAGATTCTTGGATTCTCTCATGAATTGCTTACGTAAAAATCACGTAAGCACATTTATTCTTCCTAATATTGCTCATGTTAGTTGTCTTTATTCATGTATATCACGTCTCGTTCAATTCTTTTATCAATTTTTACAATTTGTTAACAATGATTGCCTTGCCTTGTATGACTATTCTGTGTGTTATTGTGGGTGGGCCAGGGTGTTTTCTTTATTTGTTGCATCATTTCCAACTTTTCTACTTGACTGGAATATACTTTTAAATTGTTTACAACCGCAATAGCAAGTATGTTTTTGGTAGAACTACACAGTTGCTCCTGAAAATTAATGTTCTTTTCATCTATAATTGTGTTTCTTTTTCATTTCATATCCCATTTGCTCCTTTCATCTCCCGTTCCGTTGCCATTTGTCATATGTGACTATAACATTGGCAGTGGATGACTTATCATCAAAATCCTGTGGTAAGAAAGGGGATGAAATTAGTTGACATTTTTTGGGCTGTTAAAGTTTGACCTGTGTGTTTTAAATGTTTGCAAAGGTGGATATTTCCTCTCATGTCCTGGTTTTGCGTGTTTTTGTGTTGATATTTGTTATTTTTGAGAGATATGAGCATTGATTATCTACTAACCCTAAAACATTATCTAGGTGCCTTCATATTTTATTCGCAAGCTCATAACTCAGGTTTTCTCTTTCATTAATATTTCGCTTTTCAATAGGTAAGCAACGACTATTCTTGACAATGGCTTGTTGTACATGTATCTGTGACTTGGTATTTTCCATGCTAAAAAAATCTCATTTATAACAGCCTTTTACTACGACGTGAATGTTGTACATTTTCAAATGGTGAATATGTGAAATCTGGTTTGGCGGAATTGGAGAAATGGATAGCAAGTGCGACAGAGGAGGTAAACAGTATGTTTAGCTGTTTCTTGCCTAACAGAGTTTACAGTGATTAATATTACATCTACCTGCTACAAATGTAGTTTGCAGGGACTGCCTGGCATGAGCTGAATTATATAAGACAAGCTGTGGGTTTTTTGGTATAGCATTTCCCATTTCAGAGCCCTATTTTTGTTTACTTTTTTGAGTTTTTCTGTTTATTTTTCTAATTATTTATTTGGCCGGTGGAAAATATTCATAGGTGATACACCAGAAGAGGAAGAAGTCACTGGAGGAAATTAAGCAAGATTTATGTCCGGTAAGGTTCTTTCCTTCTCGTTGGTTCTGGATTAAGATAGCAAAATGTTTTTACAAAATGTTTTATTGCGAAATATCGATGTAATTTATATTTTGGGTCATGTGGAAATAGCCTGTATGTGTCGCGAACACATTGTAAGGCTGTGTACATCCGACTTATCCTGCCATTTGTGGGAGCACTTGCGACACTAGGGTAATTTTGTTATTGTTGTTTTATTGTTCTTTCCTTACTGTAGAGTAATTTGCTGTTCTCAATTCCTAGAATCATGTATTATTATCCTCGTGGAACTGGGTCTAGGTCTTAAACCTCTTAAATTGGTCTTTAATGTAAGGCTTATGTCTTTTATATATTTGCAGGCATTGACTGTTCGACAAATCTACAGAATAAGCACTATGTACTGGGATGATAAATATGGCACTCAAAGTGTCTCAAATGAGGTTATTTGCATTAACAATCTTTTTTACAAACATCTTCAAGATGGGAAGTTCAATCATAAATGTGTTCTGATATGAACTTGGGATTATCAGTTAAATTTACCATTTATCTGATAATAGTCCGTGGATTGTGTAACATACTGATAGTCTAATACCGTGAGGATATCTGCAGCTGCTTATAAATTTGTCTCCTTGCTCGACTGGAGAGCATATTTTTATTGGCACTGAATCAGCTGTTATTTTTTCTAATCTTTGTCAGGTGGTGGCTCAAATGAGGGAAATGTTGAATAAAGACAATCAAAATCTAGCCACAAACTCATTTTTGCTGGATGATGATCTTAGGTAATGTGGCGCGTATGCTTGTTCCATTGAGTCCAGAAACATATCCAGCGTGACAAGAACGACTGAATTAAATAGTGAATCCACTAATATCCAGTTAATACTGCAAACAATCACTGTATGAGCTTAGTCTATTTTACCCCTGTTGGAAGTTTACGCTTCTATAGTTCACTATTTTGACAGTCTTGCATTATGGGTATTGTGCCAAGCTTTATTTGTAGTGGTTTCACTATTTACTGCACTCATTCACAAGATAATGGGATGTATTATGCATGTGTAACATCCATTCACGAAGGTAAATTGGATGAAGGGAAAAAATGCTAATAAGAAACTATTCATACCTGGAAAATTCAGAGGTCTTTTCAGCCACTACACTTTTGATTGCGTGCATGCTGTACTGTCTCATGTAAAGTTCTTTTTCGGTAATGGTGATTGTGATTATGATGAGGGCCTAAAGAGTTTGCAGAGATTGCCAGCGACCCTGTTATTCCGTTTGCACCTCAGTGAATAAATAAACAAATGTCATGGCCTATCTTAATACACCTTTATTGTTTAGGAGCATTTCACTGGACTTCATTCTTAACATGTGTATCTGGCAAATGACTTGGGTTTTATTTCCTTGCAGCATACCATTCTCCACAGACGATATATCAAAAGCCATCCCTGCTGTAGATCCAATGGATGTTAAGCCTCCAGCTTTCACATCAGAATTTCCTGTTGCAAAATTTTTGCTGGAAAACTCTAAGTAGCATTTGCTGGATGGTGCCCTCATGTGCGTGCTACTTTGACCAAACTGTATAGAGTCTCTCTTAGAAGATCGGATTCTTATATTGCAGTTGGTATATGACAAATTGGGCGTCACAAGGGCTGTTGGATTTCAGTTGCACCATACTCGCGCGTAATATTACTCATATTAGTATCATATAAGATTATGGTGGTGCCGAGTTCAGTATCTCCCATTGGCGCAACATGTCTGCAATAGTGTAATTGTAAATAATTAGAATATATGGAAATGCCAAGCCTCATTTGTCATCCCCCTTTGAGATATACTTTACGGGTCGGGGGAGACTTTTGAAGAAATTGTAAGGTGGACAGAACTTCAAAATGAACGGAAGTAAGGACCGTGCATGGAAGGGTTCTCCATCATAATGAGGCTTGAGGTTGCCCACACTTTTTATTATTGGACAGCCTTTCTTAAGTGCTGTAAAAGAAACTGTGGATGCAGTTTATGATGTAATTTCTTTGTCAATTTACTGTACATATATAGTCTAACATCACAAGTAATATAAATCAGCAGTACTTACTTTGCCATTGTGTAACCTGGTGGAACTTTATATCGATTGTGTTGGGCGTTGGCTACTGAAGTTGTAATCAGGAATTGTTTGTAGGGCTCAGGTGTTGGGCTGAGGGTGCTTCTGTTCAACAATTCTTGAATATAAATTTACGTAGTTTATTTTCGCAGTACATATTTTACTCATTTCAGTACACTTTGCGCAGACCTTTCCATTTAGCTACCCTTAACAAAAAAAATCTCTAACCTAATTCTTTGGGAACCTAACGACACAATATTCCATATAATCAACTTTGTTTCAACTTTCAATCATGAATAACAATTACAACATGTAATTAATTAATTAATTGCAAATCATCAATCAAATGAATATTTATTTCATGGATTTTTTAATTGATTTTATTTAAGTTAGGTTTGAGATTGGCTGAGTGAGTACTTACTAATTAGGGGCAGTAGGCGGTATGAACGGGTAAGGTACACGGTGGGGATCGACTAGGGGTCGCCTACGACATCTGTAGGTGTTGCGGGATGGCAGTGGTTGTGTTACGAGAAAGGGGGAGTGCGTAGTGCGATAGCAAGGGAAGAGGATGGCCTACGGAAATCGCGGGTAGAGGGGGGAGGGGAAGGGCGGCGGGCGGCGGTGGTCTCAGTGGAGGGCAGGTGGTGGCAAGGGACATGTGGTGGTGGTTGTGGTAGGTTGAAGATGATGGCTGGTGTGGGTTTTGGCTTTTTCTAATACAGTACATTTTTCATTGAAAGGGGAAATGAGAGGGGTGGTACGGTAAAAGTTGTACTATAATGAGTAAAATGTGTACTGCGAAAATCAACACCCTAAATTTATGTTCAATTGCCCGTCGCCCCCATATATTAAGAGATATCATGGTGATATGATGATCCGATCCATCTGTTATGTGGATATTTAACCCTAGCTTGTTTATTTTCCCTGTAACCTCATTTTACTGTGAACTAGATTTCATGCCCGTGCGATGCACGGGTCTATAATAATGTCATTTTCTTAAATTTTCTATAATAATTAACCGGGGAAGTGGTAAATGACCCCCTTAACTGTAATTGATAGTGAAATTAACCCCCTTAAGTTTGTTTTGCTGTAATTCACCCCCTTAACTTTGCATTTAAGTGAAATCAAAACCCAATTTTTTTGTTTAGGTTAAAATCTCGCCGGAAAATTAATATACCACCAATATCTCATCAATAATTCACCGTCAATACAAATTTCTCACCGGAAAAATAATTCAACTTGGGTAAATTCCATGAACCAGAAGACCATAACACACACTAAGCACATTCTATATTTGTACGTAATACTAGTTGCACTATACAGAATTACCTTGTTGCTATGATGATTTTCCACCCTACTTTTCTAAAGTAAGTTAAGTTTCACTGTGAAATTCCTTATCTACATTATTATTGGAGAGTCCTTATGCATTTAAATTCATATACTTTTATACATAATGCGGAGAATATAATTAGGATTTTTTTGCAGCCTACAAACCAAATCAACACAGCAGATTAATTTCCTTTTGACTTGGCCATGATATATTAAACAATCGATTAATCAATAAGATGCATGTTTATGGACGAAAATACCTAATTTTGTGTTAAGTATCTCAATCATAAATAAACATTAATGGTATTTTACAACAATTTATCAACTCAACAGTAAGAAATTACAATATACAAACATTCCGGCGAGATTTTCACCGGAAAAAGAATAGGGTTTAATTTCACTTAAAAGCAAAGTTAAGGAGGTAAATTACTACAAAAAAACTTAAGGGGGTTGATTTCACTATCAAGCAAAGTTAAGGGGGTCATCTACCACTTTCCCGAATAACGAACTTATAAAAGTAACCTTTTGAAATTTAACCTTTTAACTCATTAACTTTTGAGTACGTATGTAGTTTGACCATTAAATTGTTAACTTTTAACCGTATAATATTATATTGACATGAATTAAATTACCATTTGATTTATATTGTATATCCTAATAAAATAATCAAATTTTTATTAAAGCTCTTAACCTTGGAATTGATTCGGCTTTTTACGCAGACAATATCTTTTTATTTAATAAAATTAACGAGCTTGTGATGACTTTATCTATGAGCATGTTTTACGACTTCTATATGTTTTTTTCTTTTGCCAAAAAATTCATAAAAGGTTTTTTAATAATAAATGTAATTGTTTTAATTTTATAATAAATATTTTCTATCCTCCACCTACTTATTTACAATTATATAAGGCTGTAAGTTACAAAAAGATGTTTTTATAAAGCTGTAATCAACAATTTTCTCTTATCTTAACTATTACTTTTAAAAATAAGGTTCAAAATGAAAGTCCATAGACCTTAATTAGACTCCTCTAATTAGTTACTAAATTACTTGTTAATTTAGTATTTAATGATCTATGTAACATGCATGCAAATATAAAAACATTATATAAAAGAAGAAATTTTCTCACATTGAAATGAAAATGATATGGGCACAATAAGAACTCCTTCTTATTGTTCATGAGCTATAATATGGATGATCCTCCAAGAATCTTCAAACTAGAAAATCTCCTTTAAATTGCACCCAAGATTAACCCAAATAAACTTAACTTATTACTAACTAGATAATAAGAAAAGTTACACTAATATTAGAAAATATTACTACTTTAGTAATACTTAGTGAATATTAGTATATGAGAAATTTAGAGAGATGAGAGGATTTTAGTGAGATGAACTAAAACAAGCAAGAATGAACAATAAAAAATGAACAACCATAGTGCTCTTTTATAAGCACTGTGGCCGGTCCATGTAGGCCTCACAAGGCTCTTATTTTGCTTATTTTAATTCACATGCAAATTGGTAGTGTGTTAGGAGGTATTAGCATGATGTAGTGTCACTTCAATTTGGATTATTTGAGCATAAAATATAGCAACAGTCATCATGCTTCCACTACTACTCCAACCGGCCACATGTGGCTCATTATGGTCCATTTTGATTTTTGATATTTGTCCCACAAATACTTATTAATCATATGCTTAATTATCTTGCATAATTAAGTGTTAATTTGATCATATAACAATTATATGACATAAATTAATAAACAATATATACTTAACATTTAAATGATATTTTACCATTATATCAATATATAATGGGTTCCATAATGCTTAGTTAATTTATTTTACAACTCCTTGTAAATATAAATAACTAATTACCTCTACCTCAAAATATATGTAACACCTCAACTAATTTAGTAAATTAACGATTAATTACTAAACTAGATCTTATTTAATCATATTAAGATAAGATATAAATTTATTAGTTAATTATCGCATAATTGAAAAATAAACTTAATCGAATTTGAGTTCCTAACTCAATTTCTAACTATTAACTCTCGTACATATCAAATATATGTAATGGACTAATCAACTGTATCATATAAAAATAATTAGTTACTATATGGGTTTCATCTTATAGGTGTGACCGAAAGGGATCAGTTGATCACCGCCGTCATACGACAATAACGTCAAACTCTAGTTAGCCAACCGTTATTGATTTACATTAATCAACTGACTAATCATGTATATATAGTCAATAAATATCCCAATTATATTCCTTAATGAGATTTATTATGTGGCGCACTATTGTGGAGGACACGTACTCCAACAATCTCCCACTTGTCTGACACAAGTGTGCGAAACCAATTCTCTTGTCTCTTTATCACATCTCCCACTCAACGCAAGGTGTCTTCCAGGTAGCACTTGCGATTGATTATATCTAGAGTGGTTTTCTTGATATGGAAGGTAACTTTCTGACCGGAAAATCTACCATAGATCCCTTTCCGAGCGTGGCCACGCATTTACAGTAACTACTCCTCGAGTGACCTGAAGATGTTAGTACCCAACGTGGGTGGACAATTCCTGTTGACTCATCTACTCTGTATGATGCAGATCACCATGATCCCGAAGATGTCCATCAGCCTCCTTTCACGGCACGACCTAGAACACCAACCAAAACCAATCGGAAATTGCACCGACTCAGATAGACGGTCGCCGGTCAAAGAATCGACTCATAGGAATAAGATAGAGGACCCTGCCACGACCAGGCATCAATTAATTGATTTAAGGGTCTCTACAAAGGTCACTGTCCGACAGAGTGTCATATAGTCTGTCTATGTAATCGACCAGTCATCTCCATGACCCCATGGTGCTGAACCAACCATCGATCGACTTACAATCTAGTCACTTCGAGACGTCGCCTCATTGAGTGACTAGGGACAAAATACTAAGTTCGTCCTATTCACTTGAATAGGGTCCAACATTGTCTTACAATATATTCGGATAAACAAAGTATTAAATTTAGTCAAACTAAATAAAAAGTTTATAATAAAACTCGAACAATGAATGCAATTATCATATATGAAATAATTAATACAACATTCAATTATTACATATTACATAATCTAAAGGAATTCTCGTACTCGTCTCAATCCCATTGTGACGACATGACCATAATGCTTAGCCTTTGATAAAGGCTTGGTTAAAGGATCAGCAATGTTATCATCTGTCCCAACCTTACAAATGTCAATTTCCTTTCTATCCACGTAATCTCTAATTACATGATATTTCCTAAGTACATGTCTAGACTTATTACTAGACTTGGGCTCTTTTACTTGAAAGATAGCCCAACTGTTATCACAATAAATCGTGATAGGATCTTTGGCAGTAGGGACTACTGCTAGTCCTTCCAAAAATTGTCGAATCCACACAGCTTCCTTTGCAGCTTCAGACGCTGCAAGGTACATTGCTTCCGTTGTAGAATCCGCTGTAACGCTTTGCTTGAAACTCTTCCAGCAAACAACTCCTCCATTCATCATATAAACATAGCCGGATTGGGATTTCATATCATCCCTATCTGTCTGGAAACTGGCTTCAGTGTAACCCTTTACACGTAACTCAGTCTCACCTTCAAACACTAAGAACGAATCCTTGGTCCTTCTCAAGTACTTAAGGATGTTCTTTACGGCTATCCAGTGACTCTCACCTGAATTTGCTTGGTAACGACTTGTCATGCTCAAAGCATATGCAACATAAGAACGAGTGCACATTATAGCATACATGATTGATCCACCAACGGATGCGTAAGGGATCAATTTCATGCGTTCAATCTCCTCGGGCTTGGTAGGACACTCTGACTTGCTCAAAGTGATCCCACTACCCATAGGAAGAAAGCCTCTCTTAGAGTCTTTCATATTGAACCGATCAAGAATTTTATCAATATAAGTTTCTTGACTTAATGCTAGTATCCTTTTAGATGTATCCCTATAGATCCGGATACCTAAGATGCGTTGGGCCTCTCCTAAGTCTTTCATTTGGGAATGAATCCCTAGCCACTCCTTCACAGAAGTGAGCATTGGTATATCATTCCCAATGAGTAGTATGGCTTCTACATACAGGACTAGAAAAGTTACTTTACTCCCACTAAACTTCATGTATAAACATGGTTCCTCGACACTTCGAGTGAAACCATTTTGTTTAATTACATGATCGAAATGATGATTCCAACTCCTGGATGCTTGTTTAAGACCATAGACGAATCTCTTAAGTTTGCATACCTTCTTAGGATTTGATGGATCCACAAAACTTTCAGGTTGTGTCATGTACACTTCCTCTTCTAGATTCCCATTCAAGAAGGCGGTTTTGACATCCATTTGCCAAATCTCATAATTATGAAATGCGGCAACCGCTAAGATAATCCTTATGGATCGAAGCATGGCGACTGGGGCGAAGATTTCGTCATAGCGAAGACCATGAACTTGGGTGAAACCTTTTGCCACTAATCTAGCTTTGTAAACATCATTATGTTTATCTATGCCACTTTTGATCTTATAGATCCACTTACACTAAAGAGGTCTTACCTCCTTAGTTAAATCAACCAAGTCCCATACTTGATTGTCGTACATAGAATCCATTTCGGATCGCATGGCTCCTAGCCATAGCTTTGAGTCGGGGCTAGAAATGGCTGCTTTGTAGGTAGTAGGTTCGTTACTTTCAAAAAGTAACACATTATACTCACCACCTTCCTCTATAATACCAAGGTATCTATCAGGTTGATGACTAATTCTGTTTGACCTCCTAGGTTCCGAAGGAATTATGACCCTGTCAGACAAAGAGGGAACGTTTTCTTCGTTTTCCTCTACGTCATTTTCGGTTTGTGGCTCTTGGACTTCATCAAGTTCAAATTTTTTCTCACTCTGTCTTTTACAAATAAAATCATTTTCTAAAAAGACTGCATCACGAGACACAAACACTTTGTCCTCGTGTTTATTGTAGAAGTAATAGCCACGTGTTTCTCTTGAATATCCTACAAATAGACATTTATCGGATTTGGTGCGAGTTTATCGTCAGACTTATTCTTAACAAACGCCTCGCATCCCCAAATTCTCATGAACGACAAATAAGGGACTTTCCTTGTCCATATCTCATATGGAGTCTTGTTTACCGCTTTAGTCGGGCTTCGATTTAGTGAGAATATTGCAGATAAGATAGAGAAACCCCAAAATTAATCAGGAAGCTCTGTTAGACTTATCATAGATCGAACCATATCTAATAAAGTTCGATTTCTCCTTTCGGACACACCTTTAAATTGAGGTGTGCCAGAAGGAGTCCATTGTGATACTATACCACAATCCTTTAGGTGTGAATCAAATTCATTGTTCAAGTATTCACCACCACGATCGGATCGTAGGGCTTTAATCTTTTTATTCAATTGGTTTTCTATTTCATGTTGAAATTCTTTGAATTTTCAAAAGCATCACTTTTGTGCCTTATTAAGTAGACATATCCATATCTACTCAAGTCGTCGGTAAAAGTAATGAAGTAGTGATAACCACCTCTAGCTTGGAGAGTCATTGAGCCGCACACATCCGTATGTATAAGGCCTAATACTTCACTTGCTCAAGTCCCTTTTCCCGTAAAAGGAGCACGAGTCATCTTGCCTAGAAGACAAGATTCGCATACACCATAAGATTCGTAATCGAAGGGTTTGAGTACTTTAGATGAAACAAGTCTCTTTATGCGTCGTTCGTTTATGTGCCCTAAACGACAATGCCAAAGGTATGATTGATTAGGTTCACGCTTTTTAAGCCTCTTGTTTTCTACATGATATATCTCTTTTGCAATATCTAGAACATAAATACCTCCAATAGAAATGGCCTCGCCATAAATCATTTCATTAAATGAAAAAGTACAACGATTGTTCTTAATACAAAATGAAAAACCTTCCATGTCTAACACGGAATTGGAGATAGTGTTCTTGGTAAGAGTTGGTACATAGTAGCAATTATTTAAATACAACTCTAAACCATTAGGCAAAAGAAGAACGTAGGTGCCCACGGAAACTACGGCTACCTTAGCTCCATTTCCCATGCGCAAGTCCACGTCACCCTTGGCTAGTGCTCACGCGTCCTTCAGCTCCTGTACATGATTACAAAGGTAAGAACCACAACCGGTATCAAATACCCAAGAAGATGTACTAGAAAAGTTAATATCTATCATATAGAGTGATGAAAGAATTTTACCTGACGTTGTCACAAAACCGTCCTTCTTGTCTTTCAAGTATTTGGGGCAATTGCTTTTCCAATGCCCTTTGGCATTACAATAATAGCAATCCGTGTTTGCGTTTTTGTTGAATTTGGGCTTGGGCTTCATAAAGACTTTGCCCTTTCCCTTGCCAACTTTCTTGAAAAGAGTTTTACCCTTTCCTTTGTCCTTTTTCACACCAAGGTTCATGTTCTTCCAATCTCATTGAAAGAACATCCTTTAGTTCACTCCCACTAGCCTCCATGTCCCTCTCCGCTTGGGTGAGGAGTGCATCTTTTCCATGTCATTCATGTTGTAGTTCACCCTAAAGTGGGTGAACTTTGGTGTGAGTGAATGAAGGATTCTACCCACCACTAGCTCCTTTGGAATTTTGCACCCTAGACGCTCTAAGGTGTCGGCGTGCTCAACCATTTTGAGCACGTGTGGGCCAAACTTTTGGCCCTTTTGGAGCTTAGTCTCAAAGAATTTCGCAGCCGCCTCATATTGGAGAATTTTAGGGGCTTGCGAAAACATAGATGTTATCCTCGTGAATATCCCGTATGCATCGAGAGATATCAATTGGAGTTTGAGTTTGGGTGAGATTGACCAAATCAAGACATTCTTGACGTCATTGGCAACCTTCAAATAAAGGTCATATTCGGCCCGAACCGCCGCGGTCGATCTTGACCCGGGTTCGGTGGGAGGGGCTTCCACCAAGTAGCGAAGCACGTTATCGGATATCGCGGCGCTCTTGATCGTTGATTACCATTAAACGAAGTTACTACCGTCATCTTTTAGGACACATTTGTCCATGACGGACCTCAACCATGAGTCCTTACCCAAGGTTGCGGTATTCCATGATGTTGACATTGTGCGAATATGGTTACTACAACAAAAATAAATATATTAACATTCATTGTTATGATAATTTACTTGAAAAACATTTTAACAAGTTTAGCATTTATATAATGACCCCTCACTAAATTATATAAATGATTCCAAGACCCATCTTTAAAATAAAAATAGTCATCGTATGCTACCCTTATCTAAAAATGGTAAGTCATTACTTGACTAATTCTACCCTTAGAAATCTTGGTTAACGGATTTCAACTAAATCCATCTCCTAGTCCCAAGATAACGCTTATCTCGTTGAGTCCAATCCAATTTTGGCTTGTGATCGTATCACCCTACTTACCCAAGGTAAAAAGTGACCCACGAGCGTGGTAGCCCTAATGAACACGGGATTCATAGCTGTTACTAATTGGTAAGGCTAATCTCAATTTTTAAATATGTGAGAGGTCTTGTCAATTTAGTCATTAATTCCCTATAAGTGAACTAAATCGGTGAATTGTGAATAACGTTGAATTGACAATAACGGAAAAATAAAATGCATGTGTGACGATTTTGGCATGAGCGGAAATAAAGCAAGCAACCATGCAACGAAAAAATCCTAGTATGGCCATCTATCTAATCAAATCAACTAGATAATTACAAATTCGGAAACCAACTCCTTGGTCCCTTGACTCTTCACTTGGAACGCCTTCGAAAAATGGCACCGTCTTGAGGGAGTCAGCGGTCTTCATAAAACTAATTACAAATATACAAATATACAAATTACTATTATACATTTGTTCTATAAAATGAAATTATTAATAATTGTAAACCGGCGATACGAGATCGCAATAAAAATTACAACCAAACCATTATTCCCTTACATTACGGGTAATAACGATTAAAACTAACTAGGCCATACTAGGAACAAAATTTGCATAAATTATTAAATAAATGACATTCATTCATTCAACCATAAATAAAATAAATTGCTGCAAAATTCATGCAAAAATCGCCCTAAACACATTCATGCTCAATGTAGCTCGATTTTACGGGATTTATTGATTTTTAACCATTAAAAATCAATAACAACATTTAATGTTGGAGCCAGTGTCCTCCACAGTTAGTGCAATAACATAAATAAATCTCTGTAGGTTCACAGGGTATACTTTGTATTGTAATCAGTTGATTAACGTTTATCGATAACGGTTGGCTTGCTAGATAAGTTTGACGTTATCGTCATACAGATGGCGGTGATCAACTGGTCCCTAAAAGTCACACCTAAAGGATGTGATTGAGAGATGTGATTATTTGATAAAATAATCATATTGATGCCTTATTAAATGACTAAAAGGTTAGTCGGTGTTTTTGACTAAAAGGTTTTGTCAATGTGATGATGATATAATCATTTAATAACGATTAAATGATGTTAGCTAAGACGAATTAACTGTAATTCGTAATTAAATATAAAATGTTATATTTAGTTGTAGTATATAATGTGAGCTTAAACGAATTAAAATGTTAATTCGTAATTAAACATAAACCGTTATATTTAATTAGCAGGATTATAAATATACTGATATTTATAATTGAAGTATATATTATACGATTGTCATAATAATTGTTATGTTAATATATCCACTGCAAAATGTTGTAATGGACCTTATTAATGTATGACAACATATCAGACAAATATAATATGTATAACATTATATTAAATGGAAGCTAATATAACCGAAAAAGAGTCCAAATACATTGAGGAATTTCGGTTAAAATAGGTAACAAAATAAGAGAAAAATAATCCCTTATTTTCTCCTTTTTGAGCCGTGAGATAGGGGAGTATATGGGAAGAGTTTTACTCATTCTAACTCTCTAATTCATTCATCATTAATTCACAACACACAAAAGATACAGACTCTTTTTCTCTCAAATTTTTCTAGCAATTACAAGGGCATATCTACTTTGATATCTACTTTTCTCTCAATGAGTCTTGGGTGTTACGATTAGGAGGATATCTACTTTGATATCTGTTCTTAGACCGAATTTACGAGGACTAAAGGTTATTCCTAATCCCTTTTTTTTTTTTGGTACCAATGTAAGAATTTTATAAATCACTCAAATTCAATTACAGCTTAAGCTATGATCTAAACATGATTAACAAAGCAACTAGCCTACTTACATCAAATTCAACTCTTTACACCAACTAATATCCCTATTTGAAATCTTCCCTAATGTAACATTTAACAATCTCAACCTCATTTCATCTCTAACTTGATCCACCAAAGACCCTGGACGAATAACATAATGATCCATCCTACAAACATTCATAGCTTTCCAAATACCATAATGCAATGCTGAAATTAGAGCCCAACAAACCTTCCTCTGAAATCCAGACTTGTGTCTCAGCCTTAGTAATCTATCAGCATTGTAAAATAACTGAACATTAACCTGAATTCCTGTATCCGGTAGCTGGTAACATTCCTGTGTGAACTTGCAATCTGCAAACAAATGCTGATGATCCTCAGTCTGCTCCCCACACAATAAACAAAGTCGATCAGTCTCAATCCCCATTCTATGTAATCTATCTTTTGTAAGCAGCCTACTCTGCCATAGTAGCCAACTAATGAAGCAATGCTTAGGAGCATTCAGTCTATTCCACGCTATTCTGCACCAACCCTTCCTGTCATCTACATTGTTTTGTAACCAAGAATACCCAGCAGCAATAGTGTAAGGTTTGTCTGCACTAATCCATTCTTCCCTGTTCAGTGCAGACAACATCATAGTCTTCACAGCACATATCTTCCTCCAAGCCCAAGAACTATAGTTTGAAGGGGAATACGTTTGCCAGTTCCTGCCTTTAAGGTAAACTTTGTCTATCCATTTGATCCAGAGGTGATCCTTCTTGAGGGCTATCCACCAAACCAACTTTCCAATAGCTGCACAATTCCAAAGTCTAGCATCAACCAGTCCTAACCCCCCATAATCCTTACCTTTGCATAAGCAATTCCAAGCCACTAATGGAGCTTTAGAGTAACTATCAACACCTTCCCAAAGGAAGTTCCTACATAAAGCTTTCAATTTATCCAACACCCCCACAGGTAGCACAAAAATTTGTGCCCAATAGTTCTGAACTGTACTTAATACCGCTTTAACAAGAGTGAGCCTGCCTGTGTAAGAAATCTTCCTCTTATTCCATCCTTTGATCCTTGCAATCATCTTCTCCACTAAGATATTACACTCAACCTTAGTTAGTCTCTTATGAGACATAGGAACCCCGAGATATCTAAAAGGAAGAGTACCTTTCTTGAATCTAGTATGTTCCAAAATCAGCATTTCAATGTCAGGCCTGACCCCATTCAACAAAATATCAGACTTATCATTGTTGATATGCAACCCAGAAGCCATAGAGAAGTATTTAAACCCCTCCATGATCATGAAAATAGACCTCAAATCTCCTTTACATAAGATTAACAAGTCATCAGCAAACAACAAATGATTAAGCCTCAAGCTCTTGCACAAATGATGGACCTTAAACCCCCTGGTTTGACTTATCATACTGAGTAATCTACTCAGATACTCCATGCACAAAGTAAAGAGAAGAGGAGATAAGGGGTCACCTTGTCTAAGACCTTTCTTACCAGGGAAAAAACATTGAGAAGTACCATTAATCACCAAAGAATAGGAAGTAGTAGAGATGCACTGCATAATCATTTTAATGCAATGCTCAGGAAAATTAAGATTTATTAAAACCATCTCCACAAAGCCCCATTCAATAGAATCATAAGCCTTCCTAAGATTAACCTTAATGAGACATCTAGGGGAAACAGCTGGCCTTGCATACAACCTAATGAGATCCTGTCCAATCAGTATATTCCCCATAATCCTTCTTCCCTTGATGAATGCAGCTTGAGCAGGATTAACAAGATCAGGAAGAATAGAACTCAATCTTTGACACAACACCTTAGCAATGATCTTATAGATAGTATTACAGCAAGCTATAGGTCTAAAATATTTCACAGAAACAGGATTATCTAACTTGGGAATCAGGACAAGGTTAGTACAATTAATTTGTTTCAACATCTTGCCTGATCTAAAAAACTCCTTAATAGCACTGCACACCTCATTATGGACAATATCCCAACTGGTTCTGAAAAAACAGCTACTATACCCATCAGGCCCTGGACTCTTGTCCCAAGGTATAGAGAACAAAGAATCCTTTATCTCCTCATTTGTTGGAATCTGACACAACATTGCCCAATCCTCAACCTTCACCCTTGTCCCAGACTGCATAACTCCAGGGCTAAAACCCTCAGACTGCCCAGCCACACCCAGCAGCTGAATATAATATTGTTCAAAAGCTTTAGCAATATCAGCAGGATTTTTATATGTAATCCCATCAATGCCATCAATTCTAAAAACTTTGTTCTGCATATTCCTCTGCTGAATAACTCTATGAAACATGGCAGAGTTGATATCCCCCTCCTTCACCCATTTACATTTTGCTTTTTGCCTTAAGAAAGCCTCCTTTGCTTGTTTAAGAATCAGATAACTGTTCCTTGTCTGGTATTCAATATCCATAAGAGTAAGACAGGTTGGGTTTGCTTGTAAATTCCTTTGGCTCAACATTAGCAATTCATATGCCACATCTGCATTCCTCTCAATATCAGAAAAAAGATCTATGTTCAACCTCTTCAAACTTCTCTTTAAACCTTTAAGCTTTTTCACCACACAATACATTGGAGACCCAGAAACTACCATTTGCCATCCTTCTTGAACAATCCTTCTATACTCAGGAACTTTACACCACATATTATAGAATTTAAAAGGTTTAATTCTGGTTACACTGACTATTCCTTCCTCAATGATACATGGACAATGATCAAAGTCCCCTTATGGTCCATAGAAAGCATACTGATTAGGCCAGATTCTCAACCAAGCCTCATTCACCAACACTCTATCAATCCTACTGAAAACCCTAGTACCACTAGGCTGCTTATTATTCCAAGTGAAAAACGCCCCAAGAGTCTTCATATCCTGTAGATCACTCAGACTAATAGCCCTCTGAAAAGGAAGGACCTCTGCATCTCTAACAGGTAACCCAATCTTCTCATCAGCATACCTAACATTATTAAAATCTCCCAATACCATCCAAGGATTGCTAGTATTCAGCCTAATCACATATCCTCCCACAGCCCAACTCTCTCCTCAGGTTTATTAAACCCATAAACAAAAGAACACTGAAAAAACTCAGTTTCTCCAATCCTGTTCACCCTGATATGAATATACTGAGCAGACATCTCCAAAATAGACACCTGCAAAATTTGAGATTTCCACAAAACCCAAACTCTACCACCATTATGATAGCCATGATTTGTAACATAAGACCACCCATTACACATATTACTAACTACCTTATTTAGAGAACCAGATTTGACCCTGGTCTCTAGGAGCCCAAACAACTCAATATCATTCTGATGCAAATACCAACTAATGTACTTCTGCTTATCCAAGTTGTTCAGACCCCTAACATTCCACACACCCAATCTAGTCATTTGGAGAGGAAAGCCCAGCCTCTCCACCTCCTTTATCCACTTCTAAAGCAGACATACCCACAACATTATTAAATTTAACAACAAAATCCTCCTCATGTCCACCTGGAAGTCTAGTATCATGTCTAGTCAATTTGGTGATGATTCTAGCAGGGGTAAACAAAGAGCTATAGCTCATAGTCATTGGTGTAACAGCAGGAGTCCTCTCAGCTTCCTTCTCCCTCTGTGCAGATTTCACTGCCTCATGACCAGCCTGTTGAGGTCTAGATAAAGCAGGAAAGTTTACAGTATCCAACTGAACAGGCGGGTTATCCTTTCTCTTCCACACTTGTCTTGTCTGAACATTCACAGGCTTATCAGGTGCAACATACTTCCCTTTCCTACACACCTTAGAAGAATGCCCCATCCCACTACAGCTGGTACATGTGATAGGGACCCAATCATACTCGACCAGCACAACCACTTCCTGCCCTTTCTCATCCTCAAACATTATTTTATCAGGAAAGGTTTGATCAACCTGAACCTCAATTAGCACCTTAGCAAAACCCAAAAGATTCCTACTCAAGGTCAGATCATCCACCCTAACATACTTCCCAATCAAGGACGACAACTTCTCCAGGCAAGTAGTACCCCAAAATTTCAAATCAAGTCCCATCAATTTTACCCAAATAGGGACTGTCTTAACCTGGACCTTTGACATTTTCACATCTGCATCCCAGGGTCTCATTATCACTGGTTTCCCATCAAACAACATAATACCTCTATCCAGCACCAATTTTTGGTGTTCAACCGTCTCAAAGCGAATCACGAACAATCCATTAGGTAAGAAAGCTATCTTTGTTATATTATACTGTTTCATTTCTCTCCTTAGATATCCCTCCATAACCATTCTAGGTGGATTTGCCCCCATAACATAGCCATACACAGCAGTAGTCCAATAATCAATTTCCTCTTTGACATCATCAATTGAAAGCTTGAGAAGATTACCTTTACTGGAAGAGGATTCAGCCACATGTTCAGCTATTGGTGCCAATTCCCCCTCCTGAGCACTACCATGACCCGTCTTCTTCTTCCTAGAACCAACAACCTGCCATTCATTTGCTCGTGTATCAACAGTTTCATATTCAGAGTTTAATTCTTTGATCGCATTCGAAACTTGTAAACGGGTCTCAGACAATAAAGTGTTCACATCCATTATTGAATACTAGAAAATTTATTACAATACTATTTGTGATTAATAGATGATAACTACTATTTACTAATTAGATTTTACTGAAAAAAAGATAGAGAATTAATTGAGGTTTTGGCCTTTGCACAAAACCCTAGGAATCCCAAGAAGGAGCTTTCTCTCTCCGACTTTCTCTCTCATCTCTATGATTATTACCTAATTCCTAATCCCTTTGTTTATTATGCAATTTCGTTTATGACATGTTAATCATATAAATCGTAATTTCATTATAATCCTGTTAGATTAAAGGGATGTATACGGATATATTCCCACAAGTGGTATCAGAGCCTTAGGGCTATGAAATTATTTTATGTGATTTTCATAAATATTTAATTGTATGATTTTTGAGAAAAAAAAAATTCTTCCGGAAATTTTTTTTAAATAAAACTCACGGTTTTATTTTTTTTTATGCCGTGATGTATATTTTTTTAGGGTTCCATTATAGATTCATTCATATTATTGTTTTAATCGGTTAAAGATGATAATATATGAATTTGTTGATATTTTAATTTAATAAGGATTAAATTAGAATGTAAATGGAATTGTATTGGATGTTAATGAACATCAATTTGTGTGCTATATATTATCGGTATAAATTGTTTTAGATGTTCATATTAAAAGGTTAATTTGAATCATCTATTTGTATCAATGTTTAATAACGATTAGATATTGTTTGTTTTGTACCGATCTAGTTAATACAAGCTTGATCGAATTAAAACGGTTTAATTTGATTAAATTTTTTTTTTGCTGCTGCCCGTGTACTGTTCACAGTTATAAAAAAAAAAAAACAAAAATTTTTTTCCTGTTTTTTTTTTAAAATGGCAGCAACAGTTTTTTTTTTGTATTGGATTTTTGGTTTTTGTTATAAACCAAGAGAAAAGAAAGAAGAGAAAAAAAATTTTGGGACTGGTACTGTTCACGTGAACAGTGATCAGTAGAAAAAAAAAAAATTTTTTTGTTTTTTTTTTGGCATTATAAAGATAATGCTTGTTTGTTATTGTGAAAATGTTCACAATAATGATACCCGATTATTTTAAAAAGGTTTAAAATAAAATGGACTATTGTTGATTTGAATTTTGTGACTAATTAAATAATTATCACATACTTTTAATCATTTTAAAAGGTGGTTTGGATAAATTACTCTACATAATTACAGAATTATGTCTTGAAGAATTAATTTATACAGTTGATGCATTTTATTTCAATTTTGTCGAATGAATGAATGAATGAATGGTTTTATTTACGTATTTTTATAGTGGTTTAAAAATTTAATACCTAGTGTGGCCTTAGTTAATCATGTTTTCGTAATGATGGAAACATGGTTTGGATGTATTTATGAGATCTCGAATCTCCTTTTATTTCTTTTAATTATGTTTTTGGAATTAGAATGTAAATAGGTTTATTTTGTAATTTTGAAAATGTAATTTAAGAAGACTAAAGACGGAGATCGGATGCTCACTCCCGCTTCATGGACCAAGTTGGAACATCAAGTCAAGCTTCTCGGGTCCATAAGGATGGATTCCAAACTTGTATTTACTATTTTTTTTTTTTGGTAGAAAGGCCACACTAGGACCGTTGTAATAGTTTACGTATTTTTCGTTCTTTTGCTTTTCATTCACATGTTAAATAATTGCATCATATTCCGCCTAAACCAAACCATCCAAATTGCATGAAAAATGATTCATATAGTTTGAATTTTCATCTTAGACATACAGATGTCACTCGTTCCTAGGGCCATCACCTTAGTCTAATCATTCACGAAATGCTAGAATTTTGTTCACTTAAATGAATTAAATTTAAGATGATGGGATCTTCCTCTAAAATGAAAATTGAGACTAGTCTTTATAGGAAAAACTACTATGAACCCCTTCTTCGTCGAAAGTCATAATATGACCCCTTCTACGTGGGTGAAGTTAGTAAGTGTTGACATTATTTACCTCAACATTGTAGTCCGAGTAATATCTCGGATGATAATGGACTAAAGATAGAATTTACAGAAATTTATCGACCGAGAATTCTAAAGGTAGAAT